>QJPP01005470.1:0-70222 GCA_003996215.1 Jaltomata sinuosa
TGGCCATAACGTGTCCTGAACGCTGTCTTAGGGATGACCTCCGCCCTAATCCTCAGCTGATGGTAGTCGGACCTCAAATCAATCTTCGAAAACACGACTGAACCCTGAAGCTGGTCAAACAAATCATCAATCCTTGGCAACGGATACCTATTCTTCACTGTCACCCTATTCAGCTGCCGATAATCAATACACATACGCATCGACCCATCCTTCTTCTTCACGAAGAGAACAGGAGCACCCCAAGGTGACACACTAGGCCTAACAAACCTCTTAGCTAACAGATCCTGGAGCTTCTCCTTAAGCTCCCTCAACTCAGCAGGAGCCATACGGTAAGGAGAAATAGAAATGGGCCTAGTGCCCGGCTCCAACTCAATAGCAAAATCAATATCTCTCTCAGGTGGAAGGCCTGGCAGGTCGGGAGGAAATACATCGAGGAAGTCTCTAACCACAGGAACAGACTCAGGGGAAGTGGGGTCAGCACTAACAGCTCGGACATATGCTAGATAAGCTAAACACCCACGGGAAATCAACTTCCTAGTTCGAAGACATGAAATGATCCCAGATGGTGCATGGCTAACAGAACCCTGCCAAACAACCGGGGATACACCAGGCACGGCTATGGTAATGGTCTTGGCATAACAATCCAAAACCACACGGTGAGGGGATAACCAGTCCATGCCCAGCATCACATCAAAATCTAGCATATCAAGAATCATCAAGTCTCCCCAAGTCTCTGAATCACCAATAGATAACATACAGGATCTCACAATCTGATCCACTACTAAAGAAAAATCTCCTACTGGGGTCAAAACAGAAACAGGAACAGATAATGGCTCACTAGCCAACCCCAAACAAGGCACAAAGTAGGCAGATACATATGAACAAGTGGATCCAGGATCAAATAAAGCCATAGCAGGCTGATGGCACACATAAAATCATACCTGTAATCACAGCATCTGAGGCCTCTGCCTCTGGTCTCCTAGGGACCGCGTAAAACTGACGACGACCTCCACCTGCCCGACCGCCATCCCTACCACCTGCTCTACCGCGTGGCGCACCACCTCTACTCTGACGACCACCCCCTCTAGCCGGGGGCTGAACTGCCCGTAAAGGCTCGGCAAACTGAACTGTACCCTGCTGAGGGCAATCTTTAGCAAAATGACCCATCGCACCACAAGTAAAACAAGCCCCTGATGGCCTACTCAGTCGAGATGAACCCGCAAATGCCGAATGACCACCACGACCTGATGCCCCAGAAACTGTACCCCTCGAAGACTGGCCGCTATAGCCCTGATGGCTGCCCTGACCCTGCTCGAACTGGGTACTACCAAAAGTCTGAAGGGAAGACTGAACCGGTCGGCTGGACTGACCCTGATACTGCTGTGGCTAATAACTCCGGCTCCACTGGCCAGGACCTCTACCGCCATATCTGGAACCACTATAGACACCCTGATGTCGAGGCCTCTTATCTCTAGACCCCTGATCATGTCGCTGTAAGTCCTCCACAGTGCGAGCATAGTCTACAATAGCCTGGAATGGCCGACCACTGGCAATCAATATCTCAGTTGGCTGCCTAATCTCTGGCCTCAAACCCCATACAAATCTGCGAATCCTATCTGCCTCAGTAGGAATGATCATAGCTCCGAATGGTGCTAACTGATGAAAACGGGTCTCATACTCTGATATAGTCATAGATCCCTGCGTAAGATGAGTAAACTGCTCCCTGCGACGCTTCCGATCACTCTGGGGTAGGAACTTGGCCATAAAGGCCTCATAAAATTCAGACCAGGTCAACGGAGGTGACGACGGTGGTCTACAAGCAACCTGAGCCCTCCACCATAACTTCGCTGGGCCCTCTAACTGGTAGGTAGTATAACCAACCCCGTGAGTCTCCAATAAACCCAGATGATGCAACATCTCCTCACAGGTGGTAATAAAGTCATGCGGATCCTGTCCAGAAGTACCCGCAAATCTCGGGGGTGCTAACCTCAAAAATCTGCCAAACGCCTTCTGCTCTGTCTCTGTCATAACTGGGCGAGGAGCAAGAGGCTGTGCAACAGATGGAACCGGAATAACCTCCGCACGGTGAGCCATAGTAGCCGGCTGCGCTCCTAAGCTCTGTGCACCCAGGGCTGCCCCCTGAGCAGATGTCTGCGCTACCTCCGAAGGCCGCTCTCCAATCACACCCAAAAGCTGCAATAGTAATCCCCGAATATCTGGAGACTGAGATGTGGGTGGAGCTGGCACAGAAGTGGGCACTGGAGCTGGTGGTACCTGGGCTGCCCCCTGAACCACATGCTGCTCAGGCTCTATCTCCACGCTAGCCGCTCTAGCAGGTGCCACTGTTCGAGGGCGTCCTCGACCCCTAGCTGGAGTGGGAGGCTCATCCTCGCGTGCTGCCGATGATCTCGTACGAACCATTTGCGGGAGAATGAAGTAGAACCAATGAGATCTCTAGAAACTTCAAGGGTACAACGCACGACACAGAAGCAATGAAAGAGTTAATTTTCCTAAAATGCCACTGTAGCCTCCCAAAGATTGAGTACGGACGTCTCCGCCCCGATCCGCAGGACTCTACTAGACATTGGCTCCTATACCGATGACACCGGTGAACCTAAAGCTCTGATACCAAGTTGTCACGACCCGATTTCTCGGTCATGATGGCACCTACAACCCCCGGTAGGTGAACCAATCCCTGTAGCCCAGAACAGTTAGTAATGGGCTACCATCTAACAAATAAGAGAATAAGACGAATAAAATAGATAACAGGTATATAAATATATACATATGCGGAAACTAAACCAACCCCAAGACCTGGTATCATAGTACAGAGCCAAACTACATACATGGAGTACAAGTAACCAAAACTATGTGTACAGATGTCTCTGAATGGAAATAGAGTACATGAAGCAAAAGATAAACTAAAGCTAAGCTCCGATCGCCAAGAGCCCACCTTCAGCCTGAAGTAGTCTCCAACAGATCTCCAAGCACGAATCACACGATCTAGCGGCGATGGCCCACGCTAGGATCTGCACCCAAAGATGCAGGGGGTAGGGGTGAGCACCAAATGCGAAGCATAAGGTACCCAGTAGGTATCATAGGCCGACTGGGCACATATAAGATAAAAGAGCAGTAATAGACAGAATAGAAGCAAGTAGTCACAGAAATCAACGAAAGGTACACAGGAACTAGCCCAGAGGGAAATCAACAGAACCACAGATGAGGCTAGTAAGCAGAATATACACACCAAGGCACAGGTGAAAGTAAGAAACAACGCACCTGGGATCCTTGCAACAACAGTGTATACAAAATAAGTTTACGAAATGGACGGTATACCGGTAACCTCAAGTGTAAGAAGAAGAGAGAAAGAGTAATAATAGGCATGCTCAAGACATGAATCAACCCAACTAATCATAACAATCTCAAATCCAGAAACTAACAGTCTAGCAGTAACCAATCTCATACTCATCCCTAATAGAGAACAACTCTGTAAGTAAAATAGCAAAAGTCTACCTACAGTCCCTCGGCCGCCCATACAACCGAGGAACACAAACAAGTGAAAACAAACCCTCCGGCATCCCATACTACCGGAGCGTACAATCAGCAAACAGCAAACAAGGGTGGAACCTCGAACCATGAATGATATGATGCATGAAGATCTCAAGTGCCATAGTATCTCTGTATGTACCTCCTCCGGCGCCGATCCGGCCCAGCAGGTAGGTTCCATGGAAGGTCTCTGCCCGTATACCTCTACTCCCCCGTATACCCCTCTTCCGGCACACGCAGCTCGTAGCTCCTGGCCCGGATAGCAAGGTCCATGGAGGTCCTCGACCCCATACCATATCTCAGTATCAGAACATGTATCAAGATAGAGTCCCAGTCTCAATATCAAGATATAGAACCAGTCTCAAATATGCATGCCCAGACCCCGTCCAGGACTAAAAAAATAGTAGGAAAATATCTGAAAAACCCCTCCAAGGGTGCCCGGGCGTCGCCGGGTCTAAACAGTAAAAAGTCATCTCATGTGCTCGGTCCAACCGAAGCTAAAAATCATCTCAAGTAGTAAGAAAACTCATCTAGCACTCCGGCCCTGCCGAGTCTAGTGATAATAGTAAAACTGATGATTTTAAACCACAAGTGAAATCAACCATTTCCAAATCATTTCCATCAAAAACGGCCCCCCGGGCCATGCAAAGTTTAGAAAACAGTGTCAGTAGGCCCAAAGCCAAAACCACTGTAAAACATCGATAAAACCTCTTTATATGCATGGAAATGATATGCTCACACACAACAATAGCTGCCCAACAGCTTACAATCAACCTACCGACCCTGCACAGGCCCACAGCTACTCAGCAGGCATAACCAGCCTAGAAGGATAATTCTATGCCCGGGACTCGCGGACATTCCCAAAATCCCACCGTCTATGTTCCAGAGTCAATAAGGCCCTCACAGGACCGCAAGGGTAAATAAATGAAATATATCGCCAAATACTACAAACAACGGAGGAATAAAAAAAATAGCGGACATGAATAAAGCGGTCAAGGTCTGTGGTACCAACCTAATACCAACCCAAGGATGCCCATTAATACAATTTTATTCTATATATACGGAGTCTGGGGAAATTAAACCGTAACCTACCTGTCGTCCGACGACAAGCTGCTGGAACACGATGTCCAAGCTCGAACCACTCCGAGAGAATCCAAAATTAAATCGGAATCGGAATCGAATTTGGGAAGAAATAACTTGACAAGATAATTGATTTACTTTATCAAATATATTTTTCTCACCACAAAACCTCACACGTGAAAGAGTATTTAATACTGTGCAAGTTGTGTGCAACAGTAATATATATATATATAGGTAAATTACTTTCAGCCATTAACCTAATATATATAAGTGCAGACATGCTGCCACCTTTCCCATTTGCTGGCCACCTTTCCCATTTGCTGCCTTCACCTTCCACTTACACGTGGGGGTGGAGGTGGCAACCAATTCCCTCCGTTAGATATATATTCGGGTATTGCGTAAATTCGTGGTAAATAATTATAGTATTTTAAATATACCATAATTATTAGAAAATCATTTCTAATAAAACCTACTATATTATAATAATAAATTTTAACATAATTAAATTTACTATCTCCGTTAAAATATTACGGAGTATAAAAATTTTATAAAATAAATACGTAAACACTTATATCGTACCAAACATATTTTTCATAAGACGTTTAAAATATTTTGAAAAGGTAATAATAATATAATTTTTACCAAATTCAACTTTTAAATAATTATTTCAATTACACGCACGATGCTAATGAAGTTCTTAAGTTTAGGCTCGTAATTCGCCTACGCACGATTTTGATATTCAAGAATTATCTCGGGATCCTCCCTTATATTTTATCACTGTTTCGGAACTGAAATGGCATTTTAAAACGTAAAATTGAAGCTTAAATGGGGTTAAACCCGACCCGATTCGCGACCCGGTTCGCAACCCGTTTTCTGCCAGACAGTCCGCGGTAAAACAGTCATAACTCTTTGCTCCGAGATTATTTGGACGTGCGGTTTTGTGCGTTGGAAACTAGACTCGTAGACCTTCGATTTGGTATTTCGGGGGACTTCTAACTCTTTATATATTGGGAGAAAAGCCCCGACACATTTGACCCAAAGTTCAGAAAATTGTTAAAGATCTTACGATATCTTTTGTCGATTTGCTTGACTTCAAAACTTATACGTGGAAATGACCGGAAGGGTCATTACAGCATGCTAGGATCATGAGAAGGCTGATGGAATAGAACCGAAGGAACATACTAAGGAGGAAACTATTACTTCAAGCTGAACCTGGATGGGAAGGAAAGAGATGGGGGTACTTGGTTCTCATGGCTACTTCTGCTTCCCAAGTAACTCCCTTAACTGACTGATTTCTCCATAGAACCTTCACTGAAGTGACTTCCTTGTTCCTTAACCATTGATCCTGATGATCAAGAATCTCAACAGGAACTTCTTCATAAGTGAGACTATCCTTCACACCCACATTTTCCAAAGGCACAATCAAGGTTGGATCACCAACACACTTCTTCAATAATGAAACATAAAAGACTGGATGAACTGTTGCTAACTCGACTGGCAACTCTAACTAATAAGCCACACTACCAACTCTCCTCAGAATCCTGTAGGGACCTATAAATCAGGGACTAAGCTTCCCTTTCTTACTGAATCTCCTCACACCCTTCATGGGTGAAACCTTCAAAAACACCCAATCATCCACCTCAAACTCTAAGTCTCTTCTTCTCACATTTGCATATGATTTCTATCAATTCTGAGCAGTATTTAACCTCTCCCTACCAAAATAAACCTTTTTCATAGTCTCATGAACTGAATTAGGTCCTATTAAAGATGCCTCACCTACCTCAAACTAACCTATAGGTGATCTACACATCCACCCATAAAGTACCTCATACGGAGCCATCTGAATGCCTGAGTGAAAATTGTTATTGTAGGAAAACTCTATAAGAGGTAAGTGATCATCATAATTACCTTTGAAATCAATCACACAAGCCCTCAACATATCCTCTAAGGTCTGGATGGTTGATAAGTCGGTAATCTACCAACTAATTGAGCCTATATCCATGAATTATTGCTATGTTTTGAATAGATTAGAGGTTCTTATGGCCTTTATTGATGTCTATGCAGGTACTTTTGATAAATGAGGAGAAACAAGGAAATGGACCCAAAAAGAACTAAAAAGGAGTGAAGTGTGAAATGTTCAGAAAAGCTGGAGATTCTGACCTGAGATGCGGTGGCCGTGCGACACACACAAGCCGAAGTGTGAATCGCACCTCCTCCACATGAAGTTGCAAAAGCAACTGAAGAATCTGCTAAGGGGTGCGGTCACTGTGTGACGCGCACATCCCAACGTACGAACTGCACCCCCTTCGCATGAAGCTCCCAAAGTTAGCTGAAGTCACTGGTCCGACTGAAGAGGGTGTGTGACACACTCATCACGATGTGCAAACCACACATTGTGCCATACACCACCCGAAGGGAAATTTTGTCCTAAATTTTAGTGATATTTTGGGAAACTATAAAAGGCCAATTTAGGCACAATTATAAATAACATTCTTCAGTGTTGAATATTTTAGAAAGCTTTTTGCCTGGAGAATAAGTTTTCCTCTCCAAAGAGAAGAGAGTTTGAATCCATTCTCTTGGTTAACCATTTGTGTACTCAAATTGAGCTTAGAACTTGATATTCAGCTCCAATAAAGAGGATTTTGACTTACCCATTTGGTATATCTCTCTCCTTTGCTATGAGTGGCTAATTTCTCTTGTATAGGGGTGTGTTGATGATGGGTGCTTGATAAATGGGTGTGGGTGTTGTTAATTCATCTTTATAATTGCTTTTTAAAACTGCCTCTCTTCTCCTTCTCCCACCATATTTTTTCTCAAACTCTCAAAATTCTCTCCTAAAACCTTCAACAAACCTCTCTACATTTCTCAAAATCTTCTTCTTCTCTCTCCCAACCATCTCCATCGCTACACCACTGCTGCTGATGTCATTCTTTGATGAGGTCTTCTTGGGTCACCATTATTGAAGACCAAAAAGCTTTAATTTTCACTCCTCCCTTCGTAATCTTCACTTGTGGTAAGTTCTCTAACATTAAATATATGTTTTTATGAAGGTTGGGAACTCATATTGTGAAGCATGCTTAATAGAATTGCCATGTTGATTTTGGGTAAGATCCAAAAAATTTGGGTCCCCAATTTTGAGTTATATTGATGAGATTTCTTAATGTCAACTTGGTAGAACTTCAATTTTGTTAATGCATGTTGATTGATAGCAATTTTTCGCCGTAAAAATCTGTGCTTGGGGTGAAGTCTGAGTAACCCACTTGTGATTGATGAATGGTTTGTCCCGATGATAGATTGGGTGACGTCGTTCTTAAGGGCAAATCATTATTTGTCATGAGGTTTTGATTGAAAATTGACTCTTGAGGCTGAATTTTGCTGATTGTATACCCATGATTCTTGTTGAGCATTATATTTGGGGTGTATGATCTTGTGCAGGGAGGGGGTTAATTAATGCTAAAATTATTGGTACCCATTGTTGCAAGTGAGGGCTTGATGTTCCCAATGATAGATGGGGTAACATCCATATTAAGGGAAGTCGTTGAGCTCCTTTCTTGCTTGTTGTTGTGTTAATGGAAATCCGGGGAAGTCTGAGTACCCGAAAGTTGTAGTCACAATATCCATTTCCCCCTTTATTAATATTAATAGGTTTTGTTGAGTGGTGCCAAGTGCCTAAGCACATCTTGCTCTATGGATCACATGCGAAATTCACAAGAACATAAGGAACCAAAATTCCAATTATCCCTTTGTGCATTTTATATGTGATGCATAGATATTTATGTACGGGTCGCATAAGTTATCACACCATGTTGAAAAGAGAAAGCCAATCACTACTTTGAGGGGTGACACATGGTGCGAAGCACACTTTGGATGGTGCAAATCGCACCAGCTTCACACCTCGATGGAAAAACCCTTGTAGGATTCTTGTAGCTTGTGCGCTAGCACATGTGACATGCACTCTCTCTGGTGCATTTCTTATGTGGTCCGCACAAGACAACATTCACCTACTTTATTTTCCTATTCCATTGCATTCTATCCTTTGTAGTTTGCCAACATCTTCTTAAGTTTTGTTTTTGTTTTTGGCTCACAATTGATGTATGCAGAACATGTTTTCTAGCAGGAGAAACATGGGAGGCCAACCTAGGCAAATGATTGCAGCAGAAGAATCAAAGCTTCACTTCGAGGTAGAAGGAATGAAGGCCTACTATAAGCAGGACAAGAATAGAACATTCATTGTTGAATAGAGTTTTAACCTAGGGGAAGTTGGGAGTGAGCTTCCCAACATGCACCAACAATTTGCTGATCGAGAGTGGCAGCCATTCCAGAATGTACCCGAGGGATACTATGAGTAGATAGTCTGAGAATTCTCTGCGGCCAATCAAGCCACACAAGATTCTAAGTGCTACAAAGGAAACAAGAATAAGTTCCACAACTTAAATGCAGTTGTCGTCCGGGGCAAGAAAGTTTATGTTACCCCAGCTGCCATCAATTCTATCTGTTGGGGTCATCCAATCGCGCCTCCTCCTATACTTCTAGCTAGGTTGATGGCTGACTCAAAGCCATATCAGGAGACAACCCCCGTTATTGCTAAAGATGTCCCTCTTTGGTCCACTATGGGGGAGATATTTCAAGGAGGTCCTTGATCTTCAAGGCTCGCCTTTGGTATGATCTTGTTCGCAACTGTTTCTTGCCTTCCCAAAATGATCAGAAGATAACCCAAGATGGGGCCATTCTAATTACGGCCATTATGACGGGGGAGCATGTGAACTTTTGATAAATAGCGCCTATGGTGATAAGGAGAAAAGCTCATCAAGAAAATGACTCCTTCCCCTTCCCGGTGCTGATTACTAAGCTTTGTGCTAAGGCCGATGTCCCCATCCTCAGTTGTGATAAGTTTACTCATGCTATTGGGACTATCAACATTGATAAGAAAACAGACAGGGATGCCTCTAGGTTTAAAAGGCAAAAGATTGAGCAGTTAAGTGGGGTTGACCGTGATGAGCTTGGTTCTAGAGCAGACGCTTCATCTACCTCCCTGACTACTTCAGAGGCACACCCACATTCCCATGCACCCTTTATGACCAAAAGTAGCCTTCAAGACATGGTGGACAAAACTCATAGCCATGAGCGACAGCTGGCCGATCTAGCCACGAAGCAACTCGGTAAGATAAACAGGGTTATTAAATATGCAGTGTGAGGGGTAATGGATAGCTTGAACTCACTACGAAAGAGGGTCTATGTCAAAGAGGGGTCAATCACAACACTGCGAGAAGATGTTCGCAAGGGCAAAGGTAAAGCTCCGGTGGTAGAAGTAGATTTGACCACCTTGCCTCCACCTCGTTTAATTCCCGGACCATTGGATGACCTATTTGCAGCCTATGCAGATGAGGATAATGTGATTCCTAGTGATAAGGATCAAGAGTTAGATGATGATCAGAATCCAGATTTTTAGAGGGTTCTCCATGAATCTACACTTTTTGCACACTCCTAAAAGGGTGGTGCTGGCCCGAGTGAGAGAGCCTCAGATGAGAAGACAACTACAGATGATGATGATGATGACGCTTAGTCCTCTAGGGAGTTCCACTCTGTTCCCATAAAAATATTAGCATTGTGTCGAACTGGGCTGGTTTTTCCCTATGATAGATTGAGAGGCGACTTTCTTAAGGGAAAATGCCAAGTTTTAGTTTTAGAATTGAGTCCGCAGTTGCTTGTCTCGAAATGGGCCAACCAAAAAATTTCTCTTGGCAAATTGTTTTGAAAATAAAAAGAAGAAGGGAAATGAAATTTTGAGGAAACGCATTCTCTTGTCATGACTTGCACACTCTCTCTTTGGCTTGATTGACTCACAAAAGAGTGTGTAATAAACTCGGAATAGCTTGTCAAAAATCATTTGTCCCAATTAATTTTGTGACTCATGAAAGAATTCTTGTAGCATGATGCCTTGTGTGGTGAGGCTTTACCTTGATTCTTGTGTATAAGTGTCATCTAGAACTTGTCCTGAATGTGATTCATGATGAAATTCTAGGTGTGACCGAGCTTGCAAGATGACCCTAGGCCCTTTTTGATTGCCACTTTGCCCAAATGACTTCCCATGACTTCAACCCTAGTGAAACCCTTTGAGCTTGTGACCGTTCTTTGGCACCTTATTAACATCTTGACCTTTTTGGAACCTCTATATTTCCATCCATCCTCGTTAATTGCTTGAAAATGAAATGTATGCTAAAAGCCTAGGTTTGGGTGGGGGGAATGAAGGATAACATTAGCAAATGGCTAAGTTTGGGGGTGTATGTGATCAAATGAGGAGAAGAAAAGAAGTGCACTCAAAGTGCAAGGTAGCACCTTAGGTATGAATTGAAAATTTGTTCCAAAAGTTCAATCCAATGAGCAAAATAAAAATCAAAAATAGGTGCTACCAAACAAAGGCGATACAAGGAGTTTGAATGATCATGAGTAAAAAAGAGAAATCTTGGGTTATGTGAGGGAGAAATAAGGTGAAGCTGAAATTGAAAAATATGAGCGGTGTTTGAAATGAGAATAAAGAGCATTGGGGAGGTGTAGTCACATGAACCAAATGAAAATCCTCACCTTAGCCCTAGCCAACATCGTAACCCACAAGTCCTTGGTGATTCCAAGTTTGGTTACCCTATATTAGTGGCGATATACATGAAGGTCAAGCCTATGGTTCAACGCGTATGCACTTAAACTTCCTTGAGAGAGTGAGAGTCTTTTTGGTTCTCCTATAATCTCGATTTTTTGTGAATTGAATGATTGTGGGTGGGATTCTCTCTTGTGGTGAGTGGCATCATGCACTCGAATTGAAACATGAGATCTCTATTTCAATTGAGGGGAATGACTGAGACAAGTTGTGTGGAAAATCTCAAGGCAAACCTTGACGGTCCATGCCAATGACTTGAGAAGCTTAAATTTCTTGTTTTGAATGAAAAATTCCCTTGATTTTAAATGAGAATGAAATCCTTTTGAAAAAGTTTTTAAATGGCCAAATGACTTGAGTTTGTGGTGGTTCAAATTGAGATGAGCATCGTAGTTGAGTCTTTTTGGTTATTCTCTTTTTTTTAGTATAGGTTAGTCTTTTGTGCCTTAATTAAGTCTAGAGCATAATAAATTCCTTGCCTGATGAGTATCTTGCTTGAGCACAAGCAACAGTTCAAGTTTGGGGGTTTGATAAGTCTGTAATCCACCAACTTATTGAGCCTATATCCATGAATTATTGCTATGTTTCGAATAGATTTAGAGGTTCTTATGGCCTTTATTGATGTTTATGCAGGTACTTTTGATAAATGATGAGAAACAAGGAAATGGACCCAAAAAGAGCTAAAAAGGAGTGAAGTGTGAAGTGTTCAAAAAAGCTGGAGATTCTGACCTGAGATGAGGTGGTCGTGCAACACGCACAAGCCGAGGTGCAAACTGCAATTTCTCCACATGAAGCTGCAAAAGCCACTGAAGAATCTACTAAAGGGTGCGGTCATTATGCAATGCGCACATCCCAAGGTGCAAACCGCACCCCCTTAGCATGAAGCTCTCAAAGTTAGTTGAACTCACTGGTCCTACTGAAGAGGGTGTGCGAAGGACACATCACGATGTGAGAACCGCACATTGCACTGCACACCACTCAAAGGGCAATTTTGTCCTAACTTTTAGTGATGTTTTGGGAAACTATAAAAGGCCAATTTAGGTACAATTGTAAATAACATTCTTCAGTGCTGAATATTTTAGAGATTTTTGCCTGGAGAATAAGTTTTCCTCTCCAAAGAGAAGAGGGTTTGAATCAATTCTCTTGGTTAACCATTTGTGTACTCAAATTGAGCTTAGAACTTGAGATTCAGCTCCAATGAAGAGGATTTTGACTTACTCATTTGGTATATCTCTCTCCTTTTCTATGAGTGGCTAATTTCTCTTGTCTAGGGGTGTATTGATGATGGGTTCTTGACAAATGGGTGTGGGTGTTGTTAATTCATCTTTATAATTGCTTATTTGACATGGGTCTAGTAGTTTCACCAAGTTTTAATTCTAAAATTGGTGATTGCAAACATTAATTTTCATTACTTGACTATGTGATTGCTTGAAAGAGGATTTCATGGTTTTGGATGTAAATTTACTAGTTGGAACTTGGGACTCCATCAAGATTTGAGGCTAGAAGTAGCTCTTATCGAAGGAATCACCCACTTAAGGTTCTAAGCTAGAGATAGTGTGACCTCCCCAAGCTTAGATTGGTTGTTTGTTGATCGAACCGATGATGCTCTAACAAAGATTATCGGATATATGGTTGTTGATCGAGAGATAACAATCCATACCCTTGACCGATGCTACTTATGTCAATAAGCGAGAATAGGTGTGAATTGATAATCACCATATCCCATGATTAATAGTACGCTCTGCCTGACCATCTGTTTGTGGATGAAAAATTGTACTAAGATTAACCTGAGTATCAAGACCCTTCTAAAATGATCTCCAAAACTAGGATGTAAATTGAGTACCCCTAACTGAGATGATATACAATGGAACCCCATGCATCCTGACTATATCACGGATGTAGAGCCTAGCATAATCCTTTTTTGTATCAGTAGTCTTAACAGCCAAATATTGAGTGGACTTAGTAATCATGTCTACTATCACCTAAATGGAATCGTGTTGTCAGTGAGTACGCGGTATACCTGTAAGGAAGTCCATATTGATCAGTTCCCACTTCCAAGTAGGAATGTCAATATCCTAAGTCATTCCACCCAGTTGTTGATGTTCTACCTTCACTTTCTAATAGTTGGGACATGTAACCACAAATCCTGTAATGAATTTTCTATTCACACATATTTTTTTAATGCTAATTTTCTTGTATTTTTTTTTAGATATTTAGAAAATAGGTTTAATACATAATCAGCCCCTTGAATTTACAAAAGTATTTTATTTAGGCACTTGAACTAAGTTTTGTTCCAAGTGAGGGGAATGGATGTCTTATTGAGAGTGATTACGGAAGAACCTGTTCATAGAGGAGAGCGATAGGCCGGTTTGAAGAGCAAGCTTCACTCTTCATGCTATTCCACCAATAGACTTTCTGTTGGTCGCAGTACATTTTGGTGGCACAAGGGTGAATAAAATACCTGGAACTATGAGCCTCTGTCAAAATTCAACGTCTCAAACCATCCACATCTAGAACACATAATCGACCCTAATAGCAAAACACACAATCTCCCCCTTGGGAGATAACTTTTACTCTCTGCTAATGGGTTGCACCCTTCAATTGATGCAAAATAGGATCATTGTCTTGTTTTTCCTTCACCTTAACTACCAACGAAGATTCTGACCCATTTTAAACTATCACACCACAATCCGCTAAATTTGTAAGGCAAAGCCCTAAACGAGCAAGCCTATGGACATCCTTAATTAATTCCTTCTTCCCTTCTTCAACTAGTGACACACTACCCATATATAATCTACTAAGTGCATCAGCCACTACATTGGCCTTACTCGGATGGTAAAGCACACTCATGTCATAGTCCTTAAGAATCTCAAGCCACCTTCTCTAAATGAAGATTCAGTTCCTTCTGAGTAAACACATACTGGAGGCTCTTATGGTCAGTAAACATATCCATATGAACACCATACAAGTAGTGTCTCCAAATCTTCAAAGCAAAAATCACTGCTACTAACTCAAGATCATGAGCCGGATAGCTCTTCTCATGAATCTTAAGCTATCTAGAAGCATAAGCAATCACCTTACCACGCTGCATCAATACACAACCCAATCCAACTCTAGATGCATCACAATACACAACAAAGCCATCTAAACCCTCTGGTAGAGCCAAAACTAGAGTCGTGGTCAACCTATTCTTCAATTCCTGAAAGTTCTTCTCACACTCATCAGACCACTGAAACTTAACATTTTTCTGAGTCAACCAGGTCATCTGGGAAGCTATGGATGAAAACACCTCAACGAACCTCTGGTAGTAAACACCCAATTCCAAAAAGCTCCTAATGTCTATTGGGGAAGTGGGCCTATGCTAGTTCTTTACTGTCTCTATCTTCTGTGAATCCACTCGAATGACCTCCTTAGATACTACATGACCCAGAAAAGTAATAGACTGCATCCAAAACTCATACTTACTAAACTTGACAAACAACTAGCAATCCTTGAGAGTATTCAATACTACCCTCAAGTAATTTTTATGCTCCTCCTCACTCCGAGAGTAGATAAGGATATCATCTATAAAGACAAGGATGAACATATCCAAATACTTCTTGAATACCCTATTTATCAAATTCATAAAGTTTGTAGGGGCATTCGTTAGTTCAAAAGATATAACCACAAATTCATAGTGACCATACCGAGTTTTGAAGGATGTCTTCAGAATGTCACCCTCTCTAACTCTAAGCTGATGATTACCAGACCTGAGATCGATCTTGAAGGAATAGCTGGCACCTTAAATCTAGTCAAACAAGTCATCAATCCTAGAGATGGGATAATTATTCTTGATAGTGACCTTGTTCAACTGACTGTGGTCGATACACATTCTGAGAGAACCATCTTTCTTATGCATGAAGAGGATTGGAGCACCCTATAGAGAGATGTTGGGTCTGATGAAACCTTTATCTAGGATATCTTTCAACTGTTCCTTCAGTTCCTTAAGTTTAGCTGGAACCATTCTATAGGGAGAAATGGATATGGGCTGCGTATCCGGGAGAATTTTTATCCCAAAGTCAATCTCCCTCTAAGGAGGCAGTTCCTTGGGAAACATATCTAGAAATTCATTTACTACAGTGACTGACTAGAGAGATAGAGTTTCGAATTCATAATCCATCACCTAAACTATATGGTAAACATACCCTTTAGAAATCATTTTACTATCCTTAATGTCACACCCCGAGGTTACCCCTTAGATGTAACACGGGACTTAGGACTACAAGGATCCCAATCTTAGCCTTGGTCATAGCATTCTCAAGCAAACATAAAGGAAACATAGCGGAAGAATCAAACATAAAGACAGAATAGCATAAGATAGGTGGTCGAGTCAAAGATATACGACACCCACGAAGGGTTACATACGGTCTATGTCTGAAAGACTCTAATCATAACATATTGAGTTGCTAGGACAAGACTCTAGCTAACTTGAAGTACGAAAATAAAGTCAACATAAACTAAGAACATGACTAGTCCTCGACCTAAGGGGACTCACCCACTGCTGGCGCAGTAAGTAGCCTGGGAACTCTAGCCACGAATCTGAGAAGGAACACCTGAATCTGCATCATTAAAGGATGCAACACAAAATGCATCAGTACTATGGAATTTACCGAGTATACGGGTAATGCATAAATAAGATAGAAGCATGCTTTAAAAACGTACTTAGACAGGATCCATATATAATAGGGTGTCATGAGTAAATAGCATAATGAAAAGATAAAACATGAAGTAAAAGCCAAACTTTAAGGTAAGAGTTTATAAAGCTTAGAAAACTTGAAAACATACATAACGGAGTTTCTTATAACCAACATGAGACCATGTGAGCTTACATGGAATCTAACTATATAACCCTAGTTAGCAAAGCTGACTTGAACCTTGCAAGGAACGAGTCACCATACCCAACTATATAACCCTAGTTGGCAAAGATGCCCTAATGGCCGTTAGGACACAGGACACCATTCGTAAAGACATGGATCCACTCTCATAAGCCTATAAGGCACATATCATTTCATAACCTACGCTGGCAACGTAGTTTCTGGATTTGGGTAATCGAACCCTCATCGGTTGGTGCTAAATACTACTCCCAAAATATGCACATATAGCTCATCATTTCATGGTGGCACCATCTCATGCCAAATCTTATTTATAAAGCATGAAAACACATCGGGCATCATGCAAATTTTCATATCATAGTTCATAAAGCTAGGAATAGCCATAATTCAAAACATGCTTTTCTTTCTAAATTTATACTTGAAGAATTAGGCATGCAATTTCATAAATACATAAAGGCCATGATATCTAATCATGCCAAGTTTCTCTTGAAAACATGCAATTTCATGGGTTCATGCTAGAAATCAATTCTCATACTTGGGCTTTTAAAACCAATGAAGGAATCATGAACAAATCATGTATAATCAATAAGAAACCATGAATTTAAACATAAAAACTGATTTCATAAGTTTTCTCCATATTTAGATCAAAACCCTAATTTCATAAGTTCATAATTCAACATAAGAATTGGGAATTTTGGGAACAAGGGTGAAAGGAACCCATTGTTGAATACCCACAGACCTTGGGTGAAGATAACCCACTTGAATTGAAAAGATTTCGGAGACTTGGACTTGAAGCTTGGGACCTTGAGCTTGAGAGAGTTCTTATCCTTCTTGGGAGGTGAATGAAGGATTTAGAAGAGACTTGGGATAATAAAGGTGAAAACCCTCCTTGAAATAGTCAAAACGACCTCACTTAGGAGTTAAAAGGGTGGGTAATGACTAAAATACCCCTGGGACTTAAATGAAATATTTTAGGAAACTGGGCCGCCTCACGGGTTATCTGACGGACGTATAAAGCCTCATAAGGAGCTATTTGATTGCTTGCATGGAAGCTATTATAAGAAAACTCAATTAGTTGCAAATGGTCATCCCAAACCCCTTTAAAATCTAGTACACAAGCTCGTAGCATATCTTCGAATGTTTGAATAGTGCGTTCAGTTTGTCCATCTGTTTGTTGATAAAAAGCTGTGCTGAGACTTATTTGAGTACCTAAGCCTTTCTGGAAAGACCTCCAGAAATTTTCTGTAAACTGAGTACCCCTATCTGAAATGATGGAAATTGGGACACCATGAAGTCGAACTATTTCACTAATATACAACTTGGCATAATCTTCAGCAGTATAAGTTGTCCTGACTGGCAAAAAGTGAGTTGATTTTGTAAGTCTATCTACAATAACCCATATGGAATCATACTTCCGATAAGTACGGGGTAAGCCTGTAATAAAGTCCATGTTGATCACCTCTCATTTCCAGGTAGGTATCACTATACTTTGAGTTAGACCTCCGGGTCTCTGGTGTTCAATTTTTACCTATTGACAATTCGGGCATTGGGCTACTACAAACTATGCAATATTTATCTTCATATTATTCCACCAATAAATCTGTCAAAGATCATGATACATCTTCGTCGCTCCTGGATGGATTGAATAGCGGGAATAGTGAACTTCTACCAAAATTTTCTCCCGAATATCCCCGACCTTAGGTACACATAGACGACCTTGATATCTCAGAACCCTATCTTCCTTAAACTCTATTAGTGGTTGCTTCTGTTGTGGAATCTCCTCCCTCAATCTTACTAATTCTGGATCATCATATTGTCGTTCCTTTACCTCTGTTATAAGTGAGGATTCCGCTTTGCTTTGAATAACAACTCCCCCATTACCTTGGTCTAGTAGTCAAACCTGCAAATTAGCTAACTGATGTAGTTGTCTTGTCATCTCAATCTTTCTATTTTCCACGTGGCTCAAGCTTCCCATGGATTTGCGGCTAAGTGCATCGGCTACTACATTGGCCTTACCAGGATGGTACAAAATATCTACGTCATAATCCTTTAGTAACTCTAGCCACCTTCTTTGCCTTAGGTTTAAATACTTCTGTTTGAATAAATTCTGTAGACTTTTGTGGTCTGTAAATACGTCTACATGGACTCCAAACAAGTAATGGCGCCAAATTTTCAAGGAAAATATAAATGCTGCCAATTCAAGATGGTGAGTAGGGTAATTTTGTTCGTGCTTTCTTAGTTGTCTCGAGGCATACGCAATGACTTTACCATGTTGCATTAAAACGTAGCCCAACCCAATCCTTGAAGCATCACAATAAACAACATAACCTTCTGTGCCCTCTGGCAGATTTAAGACATGTGCTGAAGTAAGCCTGTCCTTCAACTCCTAAAAACTCTGCTCACATGCATCAGACCACTGGAACTTGGCAGCTTTATGAGTTAACTTTGTCAATGGTGCAGATATAGAAGAAAATCCTTTCACAAACCTCCGATAATAACCTGCTAAGCCCAAAAAACTATGGATTTCTGTAGCATTCAAGGGCCTCGGCCAATTCTTTATAGCTTCAATCTTTTGGCCGTCAACTCTAATACCTTCGTCTGTAATTATATGGCCAAGAAAAGCCACTGAAGTCAACCAAAACTCACATTTGGAGAACTTCGCATATAATTTATGATTCTGAAGTGTTTGCAATACTGCACGTAGATGATCAGCATGTTCATCTTCGGACCGCGAGTAAATCAGGATATCATCAATAAATACGATCATGAATACATCTAGGAATGGATTGAAGACCCGATTCATTAGTTCCATAAAAGCTGCTGGGGAATTAGTAAGCCCAAAAGACATTACTATAAATTCAAAGTGGTCATACCTTGTCCTAAAGGCTGTTTTTGGAACCTCTACTCCTTTAACACGCAACTGGTGATATCCCGACGGCAAGTCAAACTTTGAAAAACATTTGGCACCTTGCAACTAATCAAAAATGTCATCAATCCTTGGAAGCGGATACTTATTCTTGATTGTAACTTTGTTCAGTTGTCGGTAATCGATACACATTCTCAAGGACCCATCCTTCTTACGAACAAATAAAACTGGTGTGCCCCATGGCGATGTACTAGGCCTAATGAAACCTTTTTCGAGTAGATCCTTTAACTATTCCTTTAACTCTCTTAATTCTGCAGGAGCCATCTTGTAAGGGGGAATTGATATTGGCTGAGTATCTTGGGGTAGGTCAATGGCAAACTCAATTTCCCTTTCTGGAAGGATTCCTGGAAGCTCATCCGGGAATACATCTAGAAACTGACTCACCACGGGAACCGATTGAAGAGTCGCTGGTCCAGCCTCTGTGCTTCTTACTCGGACTAAATGATAAATATAGCCTTTAGAAATCATTTTCTGGGCCTTAAGGTAGGAAATAAACCTACCCCTTGGCGTGACAGCATTACCTTTCCATTCCAGGATTGTATCTTCCGGAAAATGGAATTTGACAACCTTAGTTCTACAATCGATATTAGCATAACATGCAACTAACCAGTCCATGCCCATAATAACATCGAATTCAATCTTATCTAATTCTATTAGATCAGCTGAAGTGAGACGGTCATAAATCCACACAGCACAATCTCGATAAACTCATCTAGCTATAATAGATTCACCAACTGGCGTAGATACAACAAAGGGTCTAGGCAACAACTCAGGGCCTACCCCCAACTTACCAGCAACGAGCGGGATAACATATGAAAGAGTAGAACCAGGATATATAAGTGCATAAACAGCATGAGTAAAAATAGTCAATGTACCTGTAACAACATCAGGTGATGATTCCAAGTCCTGGCGACCGGCTAGAGCATAAGTGCGATTCTGACCACCGCCTGAACTGGATGCTCCTCCTCCTCCTCTACCTCTACCACGACCTGGTGTAGCCTGTTGGCCTGTCCTAGGGGGACGAATAGTAGATGAAGAAGCTATCATTGACCCTGTAGGCTGGGACATCTCACCCCTACCTCTACTCGGACAGTCTCGTATAAAGTGACCAGGATACCCACACAAATAACAAGTATCTGAACCCAGACAACATATCCCAGGATGCTTCCTATCAACCTGAACACAAGGTGGAAAAGGTAGACTCATCTGACTTGAATGCCCCTGGCTATAGGAACTGGATGCACCTGAACTGTGGCCTGGTCCAGTCTGAGAAAAATGATCATACCTCTGCCTTTGCAATTGATATGGGGAACCACTAGTAGGGTGGGGTGATCGCCTATTAAAATGTGGCCTAATATTACCTCGTGTCTCTACATAGGACCCAGTAGATCTAGCCCTCTTATTCTGATCCCTTTCTCGGCTTTGGTTATCTCTAATTTGTACTTCAAGATCCTCTGCAGTCTGAGAAATAACATGTATCTTAGAAATATTCATATCCTCTTGTATGGCTGCTATTGTTAATCCCTTAATAAATTCATCCTTTATCGATGAACTCTAGCTCGCATCGTACTCACAATATCGGGGGCGTACCTGGCTAATGAATTAAACCTGAGGTTGTACTGTCGAACACTCATATTGCCCTGCCTAAGGGCTAGAAATTGATCAACTCTAGCCTCTTAAACCTCCTGTGGAATATAGTGAGCTAGGAAGGCCTCTGAAAAATCCTCCCATTCAGCTGGGGGTGCATTTGATCCCCTATACTGATCCCAAGCCTCGAACCACAAAATGGCTACATCTCGTAACCTGAAAAATGCGAACTCCACTGCCTCCACTACTGTTGCATGCATGACTCAAAGTACCTGATAAGTCTGATCAATAAACTCCTGAGGATCCTCACGTGGGTCAGAGCCTATAAATATAGGAGGACTTAGGCTGATAAACTCTCGAGCCCTAGAACTTTCTGAGCCACCTGACCTAGCACTCGCTGATGCCCTAATTTGTTGTTGTTGTGTGGCTACCATCTGGGTCAATACTCGAACAGCACTCCTGATGTCCTGGTCCTCTGCTTCAGGTGGAGAAGCTACATGTGCTGGTTCATCTCTAGCTATCTCAGATGCCACTGGAGCAGGTGGGGTCAGGGGTACTGGATCCCCTCTAGTCTCATCATGTACTTGATGAACTAGGATCTCTGGTGTCGGTGATTCACTTTGAGCCTCAAATCTATCCATTCGTATAGGTGGGGAATGACTAGTACCTTCCTTCATATCCGTGCCTACCCATTGGCTACTCATTTGTCTAGTCTCAGGCATTTCTGTAAACAAGAAATAGAAAATCATGAATTAGACTTCAAATATCTTATGACCTCGCTCTATTGCATGATCTAGCAGATGAAAGAAGGATAATGATTCCTAAATGTCCCGTAGCTTCATGATTATAGGTATGGTGAACAACACACCCATAAGAAAAACTCTACTAGACACGGCTTGTAGACTCCCTGGGATTCGACGTGCTCTGATACCAAGTTTGTCACGCCCCTAACCATGGGAGGCATGACCGACACCCGGAGCCCCAAAAGGCCGAGGGTGCCAAAATAGAGTGTATCTCTATTGAAACTGCTGGGGGTCTAAGACCGACAAGGTCTCTAAGAATAGCAATTTGAAACACTGAAAGCTCAATAGTAGGTAAACAACTCAAGGCCGACAAGGCTATTATCATAGTACATAGCTAATAACAAGGCCGACAAGGCCATACCCAACACTGATATACATATACACGTTTACAAGCCTCTAGGAAAAAGTAAAATATCTCATATCCAGGACAGGGCCCTGGACTACCCATAAGCTGTACATATACATAACCTGGTCAAAATATAAGCTAGACCTCTGACTCGTCAGCTCCAGGAAGAATGGAGCTTACCAAAATGGCTGAACTCTGCAACTCCTACTGAAGAGGTATGTCTGGGTTTCTATCTGTACCTGCAGGCATGAATGCAGCACCCCCAGGCAATAGGGACGTTAGTACGACAATAATGTACTGGCATGTAAGGTAGAAACATAAAAGTAAGTCGTAAGTAGTAAATCTGAACAAGATATAATATGAAACTTATAAACTATAATTGGTATGACTCGTTAAGCTCTTTATCCTTTATTATTTTTAGAATACAACACATGCATTAAATCACACTGCAACTCACTCTTTATAACCCACGCTGAACCACAATAGCACCTCGGCGCACCCTATATATAATAGCCTCGATATGACAATAGCGCCTCGGCGCACACTATGTATATAATGGCCTCAATATGGCAGTAGCACCTCGGTGCACACTATGTATATAATGGCCTCAATATGGAAGTAGCACCTCGGTGCACACTATATATAATAGCCTCAATATGGCAGTAGCACCTCGGTGCATACTAACACGCAAACCATGCATAATAAGTGTATTACTAGATTGACCTTCAAAGCTATTCTTGTTATTTATGAAGGTTCATTTAGATAACTTCTTTAGCCTTGGCTTACTAGGTGTTGGACTCAACATACCAAACACATATAAATGGGGATCTTACTTGCTAACTTTCCTTTTATAATTTCTAAAGCTTGATTAAGGATCACAATACAAAGAAGAAACTTGACAAAAGGATAACTTACGTTTCGTGCAAAAAGAATCAGATTTTTATGAGAAGGCGACTTGAATCAACATAATGTATAACTTAGTTCCTTAAGACTTATTGAGTTACCAAATCATCTCTCTTACAATAGAATACTCAAATTCCTTGTTTCAGAGATTTAGAGTTCTATTTCTAGATTCATACCGATAAGGAATAAAGAACCCTTAACATACCTCGTTCCTTCCGAAGATTGCGCTTACCACAACTTGGAATTTCCTTTATTAAGTTAATATACAACACAAGGGTATAATGAAGCTAATATTAGCTCTTAAACCTGATGCAACTTTTCCATAACAGTAGCTAAACATTTCCCGGGCAGATTTACGTATTGGCATTAATAAAATGTATCGTCACACCTTTCTCCCCCATTCCTATACACATAACACACACACCAACCTACTGCCTCCAACCATACAAAAAATATCAAACAGCGCTTACATAACTCACCATACCGAAATACAATAGCAACACATTGAACCCACGGCTTCCGATCGCCGTCCCTTGAGTTCTTAACAACAATTCAACAACAATTGTCCATCCGAACTTCAATCCAAAAATATGATTATGGGCAGAGTACTTACCACACTTGAAGGGGTGTTTTTATCCTCTTTTTATTGATGCCTTGAAAAGCTTAAGTACCCCCTACACATACACCAACAAGAGAAGAAGAAATCTCTTAATTGTTACACAATTTCTCTGTGTTAAATCTTAAGAAATGGGCTGCCATAGTTCATGTCTTTCTTACCATAGGATATCCTAGATATATGTAGTAGGTTAATACCAAGATAACAAGTTGCTTAACTCACCTTAAGCTTGAATCAATCTTGATCTTCTTAGAACCCTAAAGGGAGAGAGGGGCTGCCAAAAGGAAAGGAGATAAGAGAGAATTGTTTCCAGCTTTTTATGATCAATATTGATCAACAAAAGGTCTGTATAAAGGGGCATTTTTGGCCGACTTTTTTGAGTATATTTGGGCCAAAATGGGTCAAGAAACTTGTGCCAAAATTACCCTTTGCTTGGGCCTTAAAAGGGTTAAGTTTTGTGGCTGATTTTGGTCTTCTCTTGGGTCGAAATGTGGTCAATATTGGTGGCTACCTATTGTAGTTGTTTGGGACAGATTTAGTTGTGCTTTGATGGTCCAACTTTAAGGTTCATTTGGGATACCATTAGGTCTAATAATCCATGGTGTTGCTTCCCGTAATCGGCCCTTGGAACTTAGTTCGTTAGCGTAGGTAGGTGATGCACCTACTTGTCACCTAAGAGCATAGATAAGTCGAGCAAGCACCTCACTTGTTTTATCTCATTTTCAAAACCCTCATCCTTATAATTTAACTTAACACTTATATACATTTGACCATTTCAAATTCTAGGCCAAAGTACCCCTTCACAATCTCGAGCTCAAATACCTTCGTCGATATTTACTTAGTCACATAGGTTTTGAAAGGTACGGGGGTGTTACAATATACCTCACTTTTGAGCAAAATTTTGTGAGATCTTTCAGTTAACTAAAAGAAAGATAGGGAAGTTCATAATCTTTTATGCAAGATAAAAACAACTTCATGTTAATATTACTACAAGATGGTTTGTTTAGGATGCTCATGGACAGAAACAAATCATACTAAACTAGCCTCATTCATCAGTGAAAACAAGTTGGAATCAGTATTTAAACAAAGTGTTGAGGGATGGTCTATTTGAGGATTTTGCAAACATCTCAAAGCCAGATTCACGAAAAACACAAGATAGTACATCCAGTAGACAAGTAAATGAAAAAAAATAAGATTGTCAAATTTGGTTTATAATGAGATCAAACTTGAAACATTTGACAGATCACTTTGCTAAAACAGTAGGACACAGTCATGCTGAACATTGCTACTCAGTCATACTAATAGAAAAAACAGAGTTAATACCACATATCAAAGGGTTAAATTTGACGAGCCTATTCAATTTTGAAACATGCAAAAGAAGTAATTTTAAATTGTAGAAACGACTCAAATAAAAGTAAAAGGAACTCGTTTTAGTAGATTCATGATACTATCATGGTAAGCCATGTGATGGGTCTTAACCATACAATGAATACATCGAGTTTATTCATGACTTATTTCAAAGATTCAAACGTGATAAACTATTAGAAAAACAAAGATATAACCAAGTTTAAACGAGATTCGAACACACTAAAGGGACAAATCAACCCAATTCATGCCTCATTTAAAAGGGAAAGACCAAACTTCTTGGGGGATAAGACAGGAAGGAAAATAGGGGAAAGATCCATTTATCTCGAACAAACAACCAACAAGATGATATTTTAAAGAACTAATATTACCATGCTTAGACAAAGCTTGAATAGGCAGGAATCCGCACTACATCATAAGAGAACACTTGACAGTCAATTTAGTCATTTCTTAGGGACTATTGGTGACTGGCAGACTAGGTTATCTAAAGCAAACTCCTAACCAGCAATTCATGGAAAGGGAAACGTGGATTTAAACCATAGAAATTCATAAGCCGAGCAACTAGGTACTCTGACGACATACAAGAAATTCGTCTATATTATTAACACCAAGCAAGCAATGAGGGAAGAATGGGAACGAATGGGAGGTGATGGGAATCAAGTTACATAATGAAAAGAGATTGATCTAGGGTCATCACAATACAGTCAAAACACACGATTCACTCAATATAGAGAGAGTAAGACTTTAGACCATCAGGCTGTTAGAACAGTAAGAAACAATCATGCTTGACAGATGTTTACCATGAAAAAACACATGATGATCAAAACAAGACTAATCCCATTGTTTTTCTAGTCATTCATACAACATAAATATCTTTCACGAACACACACATGCCCTTTTAAATCGGGAAGAATAGAGAATAAGAAAGCAAATGAAAAATCTTAAGAAATTCGAGACTAAACAATCACTTCAACTGAGAGGATTTTTAAGCTACCACTCATAATCTCTTAACACGAAATAAAACAAAACCAGCCTAAAACCAAAATTTTCTAAGAACACGACCCTACATGATGCTAAAATGAGATATACACAGAAAAGAAGAAAAGAAAGGGTGCTTACCTTTTTCGGATCAGCCAACTGGGACTACGAGCTTCGTCGAAAACAACCCTTAACCACCGGAGCTTAGCTTGTGTTACCGGAAGAACTCGAATTTTAGGGTTTTTCTTCTGAAAACTGATTTGGTTACGTAGGATTAGAGAAATGCTTCTCCACAATACTCAAATTTTCCCCCAAAACCATCTACCTCACATAATGAAAGGGGCGGGTTTATATAGGGGATTTCTTGGTGAAAATGGGGGGGAAACAGAGGATTAAAATGGGTAGAAAACTTTGAGGGAATTTGAAATTCGAACTCAAATTCTTTGAGTATGAAGGATCTGAGGCCACGTTTGTACTATCCTAGTACAAATTTGAGCGAAATCAATCATGATTTTTGGGATGGAACGTTGAGCAAGCCACCTGTCCTCTTTCTAGAACTTTCTGGATTTGCCAGCTCGACATCTTCGTACGAACAAATGACAACAAGGGGAAATTGACAGAGGGGTAATGTTTTCCCAGAGATTTGGGGTGGTTTGAAGGTGATTTGCATGTTGTTTGGCTGGGTTTGACGGAAAAGGCTTCTGGGTTGTTATCATTGTTGTCGTCTGTTTAGAACAGATGAGGAGATAGCTAGGGGTAAAGGGTCATTTGGTTTATCTGTGTTGAGAAGAGAAAGAAAGAGTATAGGAGTTTAAGGGGAATTGGGGTTGGGCCGGAGCGGGTTGCGGGTCAGGGGAAAAAGGGAGTGGGCTGGCGGATTTTTGGGCAAAGTTGGCCCATAAGTTGGCTGATGAAGGAGGGTTGTAAGGGTGTATTTAGAATGTGGCCTCATTTGAAAAATGTGGCCACTTTAGGTTTAGGAAAGAGCCACATTAGGAGGAATTTAGGAAAATTGGTCAGAATTTAAACGATTTTAGAAAGTTAGGCTAGAATTGGAATAGAGACGAACTAATTAAAATCAATCACTCGAGCTTCCTTAAATTTAAACAAATTGAAACAATTATTATTTTTTAACACGTAATTACCTCTTTAATAATTATGAAATTAATTTATTCAATTAATCTCTCATTTGAATTAATTTAGAGGAAAATCAAATGTTTAATCGTTTAAAAGGATTTTCTTATGAAATTAAGCTTTAAAATAATTCTTTAAGTAAACCTATATAAATTTCACATAATTAAATATGAAAATATATAAATTATTACTCAGAACTATTATAATGCTGATTTGAAAAATATTTTATCCTTTTTTTTTTGGGAAAATGACTCAAAACACACCTAAACTATGGCCGAAATTGCTGTTACACACTCTAACTTTGTAGGGGTCCTATGACCCCCCTGGACTATTTTATAGTGTAATATTGAGGGTATTATCAGCTTAGTTGGATCATTAAATCACTCAAACTAAAGTGACTGTTTACACACGCTACCAAAAAGAGGAGTCAATTATCATTAATGTTAATTTATCTTCCATTAACTTTAGGATTTTCCTAAAACTCTCTAACTTTATCTTCAGAATTATTGATCAAATAACACAAATCATTCAAATTTCTTGTGATTTTTGCTTTCAATCTATTATTTTAAAGTTGTTGCTTATACGTGTGTTCACTTTCACGTCCAGCTATGTTGATAATACCCTCAATATTACACTATTAAATAGTTCAGGAGGGTCATAGGACCCCCACAAAGTTGGACTGTGTAACAGCAATTTCGGTAATATTTTAGGTGTGTTCTGAACCATTTCCCCTTTTTTTTACAAAATAATTATTTCAAAAATTGTTTAAAATTCAAAAAGGCTCAAGATTAAATTGTAATGTGGCGGGTAAAAATTAGGTGTCAACAAGGCATAGCACGTCGATGAGGCATAGTCTGAAACGTAAAAGATAAGGATTAGAGGGACATTAAAGTTAAGTTCTATCGCACGACGTGATCATGAAAGAAGTTAAGTTTTCCTAAGACACCTCATAGCTTCCCTCTCATATGTGTGGTGCACTTCACACACATGAAAGAGACTCTACTCGATGCGTCTTTCAGACATCCTAGGACTCTTAAACCTGAGGCTCTGATACCAAGTTTTTCACGCCCCGAGGTTACCCCCTAGACGTAACACGGGACTTAGGACCACAAGGATCCCAAGCTAACACTTGGTTATAGCATTCGCAAGCAAAAATAAAGGAAAACATAGCGGAAGCATCAAAGAAAAAGATAGAATAGCATAAGATAGGTGGTCGAGTCAAAGAGATACGACACCCACGAAGGGTTACATACGGTCTATGTCTGAAAGCCTCTAATCTTAACATAATGAGTTGCTAGGACAAGACCCTAGCTAACTCGAAGTACAGAAATAAAGTCAACATAAATTAAGAACATGACTAGTTCTCGACCTAAGAGGACTCACCCACAGCTAGCGGAGTAAGTGGCCTAGGCACTCTAGCCATGAATCTGAGAAGGAACACCTGAATCTGCATCATTAAAGGATGCAGCGCAAAATGCTTCAGTACTATAGAATGTACCGAGTATACGGGCAATGCATAAATAAGATAGAAGCATGCTTTAAAAACGTACTTATACAGGATCCATACATAATAGGGTGTCATGAGTAAATAGCATAATGGAAATATAAAACATGAAGTAAAAGCCAAACTTTAAGGTAAGAGTTCGTAAAGCTTAGAAAACTTGAAAACATACATAAGGGAGTTTCTTATAACCAACATGAGACCATGTAAGCTTACATGGAATCTAACTATATAATCCTAGTTAGCAAAGCTGACTTAAACCTTGCCAAGGAACGAGTCACCATACCCAACTATATAACCCTAGTTGTAAAAGATTCCCTAATGCCCGTTAGGACACAAGACACCATTCGTAAAGACGTGGATCCACTCTCATAAGCCTATAAGGAACATATCATTTCATAACCTACGGTGGCAACGTAGTTTCTGGATTTGGGTAATCGAACCCTCATTGCTCGATGCTAAATACTACTCCCAAAACATGCACATATAGATCATCATTTCATGGTGGCACCATCTCATGCCAAATCTTATTCATAAAGCATGAAAACACATCAGGCATCATGCAAATTTTCATATCATAGTTCATAAAGCAAGTCATAACCATAATTCAAAATATGTTTTTCTTTCTAAATTCAGACTTGAAGAATTAGGTATGCAATTTCATAAATACATAAAGGCCATGATATCTAATCATGCCAAGTTTCTCTTGAAAACATGCAATTTCATGGGTTCATGCTAGAAATCAATTCTCATACTTGGGCTTTTAAAACCAATGAAGGAATCATGAACAAATCATGTATAATCAATAAGAAACTATGAATTTAAACATAGAAACTGATTTCATATGTTTTCCCCAAATTTAGATCAAAACCCTAATTTCATAAGTTCATACTTCAACATAAGAATTGGGGATTTTGGGAACATGGGTGAAAGGAATCCATTGTTGAATACCCACATACCTTGGGTGAAGATAACACACTTGAATTGAAAAAATTTAGGAGACTTAGACTTGAAGCTTGGGACCTTGAGCTTGAGAGAGTTCTTTTCCTTCTTGGGAGGTGAATGAAGGATTTAGAAGAGACTTAGGATAATAAGTGTGAAAACCCTCCTTGAAATAGTCAAAATAACCTCACTTAGGAGTTAAAAGGGTGGGTAATGACTAAAATACCCCTCGGACTTAAATGAAAAATTTCAGGAAATTGGGCTACCTCACGGGTTACCCGACGGGCGTCGTGCCCACGATGGCCCGTTGGCCAAGGCATTTGGAAGGGGTACCTTGGTTGAACTCTGCTGGACCATTTCGACGATGAAATCCATGACCGGTCGTGCTTGCGACACCCGTGGGGTTTCCCATCGAGGGAAAGTTTGTAAAGGGAAAGGAGCTCTGGCTCATTCCGACGGCTTGCTCCCACGGGTCATTGCACCCATGACGCTTGTGGCCTAATCCGTCAGGGAAACTAGGTGATGGGGAGGAGTGGATGGTCCATTTCGATTGTGAGGTCCCACGAGCCATCGCACCTTTATCGCCCATCATGACCGCCCAGCAAACTGAGGCAGCTGGCACAACCCAACTGTTTGGTTCCCACGGGGCACCCCACGGGCCATCTGAGCTACGACGCCCGTGGCTCTGCCCGTGATGACCTACATTCAGAATTCAATAGCTGGTTCATTTTTCTGTGGTGTTACAATATCTCCCCCTTGGGATCATTTGTCCTTGAATGAAGACTAATCAAGGGAAAACTGAAGAGAAAGCAGCCCAACCAGCAACAGAACATAGAAATCAAGAGTAAACATAAAAACTGAACTTTCCAACTTGAGAACAAGATAAACTAACTTCGTAGAACATGGATGCATGCTAGAATCATGAGAGGCAATGGTGAAAAAGAATCGGATGGACACACTAAGGAGTAAACTAGTACCTCAAACTGGAACAAAATCGGGAGGAAAGAGATGGGGATATTTGGCCTTTATGGCCTCTTCCGCTTCCCAAGTAGCACCCTCTACAAGCTGATTCCTCCAAAGGACGTTCACCAAAATGACTTCTTTGTTCCTCAACCTCCGAATCTGACGATCAAGTATCTCCACGGGAACCTCCTCATAGGTGAGACTATCCTTCACACCCACATCCTCCAAAGGGACAATCAAGCTCGGATCACCAACACACTTCTTCAAAAAGGAAACATGGAAAACTGGATGAACCGCTTCCAACTCCGTTGGCAATTACAACTCATACGCAATGCTACCAACTCTCCTAAAAAACCGATAAGGATCTAGAAAATGGGAACTAAGTTTTCCTTTCTTTCCAAACCTAATCACACCCTTCATGGGTGACACCTTAAGGAAAACCCAATCATTAACCTCAAATTCAAACTCCATTCTCCTCACATCTGCATAAGAGTTTTGTCGACTCTAAGCTGTCTTCAACCTTTCCCAAATAAGCTAAACCTTATCCATGGTCTCATGCACAGAATCTAGACCAATCAAGGTTACCTCACCAACCTCAAACCAACTAATAGGAGATCTACACCTCCGACCATAAAGTGCCTTATACGGAGCCATCTGGATGCTCGAGGGAAAGCTGTTGTTGTAGGAAAATTCAATAAGAGTTAAGTGATCATCCCAGTTACCTTTGAAGTCAATCACATACGCTCTCAACATATCCTCCAAAGTCTGAATAGTGCACTCTTCCTGACCATCTGTCTGAGGGTGAAAAGTTGTGCTAAGCTTCACCTGGGTACCAAGACCTTTCTGAAATGATCTCCAAAACAGAGATGTAAACTAAGGACCTCTGTCAGAAATGATGGAAAGAGGAACACCATGCTATCGAAATATCTCCCGGATGTAGAGTCTGGCATAGTCGTCTGCTGAGCAAGTAGTATTAATTGCCAAGAAATGGAATGACTTGGTCATCCGGTCGATAATCACCCAAATGGAATCATGTTGCCTTCGAGTACCAGGTAACCTAGTAATAAAGTCCATATTGATGGCTTCCCATTTCCAAGTGGGAAGGTCAATATCTTGAAGCATGCCACCCGTCCTTTGATGTTCCACTTTGACTTGTTGACAGTTGGGACACTTAGCCATAAACCCGGCTATGTCCCTTTTCATATCGTTCCACCAAAAGACTTCCCATATATCACGGTACATCTTAGTGGAACTCGGATGGATGGAATATCTAGAACTGTGAGCCTCAGTCAGAATCTGCTATCTCAACCCATCAATATCTGGCACACACAAGCGACCCTGGTAATGAAGTACACCATATCCCCCTTGGGAGAAAACCTCCACCCGCTGCTGATGAACTGTACCCTTAAGGTGAAGTAGAATGGGATCCTCATCTTGCTTTGCCTTCACCGCAGCTACCAAAGATGATTCAGCACCATTTTATACAATCACACCACCTTTTGTCGAGTCCATAAGGCAAACTCCCAACTGAGCTAGCCTATGAACCTCCTTAACCAATTCATTTTTCCCATTATCAATGGAAGACACACTTTCCATGGACAATCTACTCAAGGCATCCGCCATGACATTGGCCTTACCCATATGGTAAAGCACACTTATATCATAATCCTTAAGGAGCTCGAGCCATCTCCTTTGTTGCAAGTTCAATTCCTTTTGAGTGAACACATACTGAAGACTCTTATGATCGGTGAATACATCAACATGTACACCATACAAGTAATGTCTCCAAATCTTCAAAGCAAAGACCACGGCTACCAACTCAAGATCATGAGTAGGATAGTTCTCCTCATGAGTCTTAAGCTGTCTAGAAGCATAAGCAATCACCTTACCACGCTGTGTCAAAACACAACCCAAACCAATCCTAGAAGCATCACAATACACAACAAAATCATCTAAGCCCTCGGGTAGAGCTAACACTGGAGTTGTGGTCAATCTAGTCTTCAGTTCCTAAAAGTTCTTCTCACACAAGTCGGACCACTGAAATTTTACCTTCTTCTGAGTCAATCGGGTCAAAGGGGCAGCAATCGAATAAAAGCCTTCTACGAACCTCCTGTAGTAACCAGCCAAACCTTAAAAGCTCCTAATATCAGACAGAGAAGAAGGTCTAGGCCAGTTCTTTACTGTCTCTATCTTTTGAGAATCAACCCGAATACTATCTTTAGTGACAATATGACCCAGAAAAGCAATAGACTGCATCCAAAACTTACACTTGCTAAACTTAGCAAACAATTGCCTATCCTTGAGAGTTTGCAACACAACTCTCAAGTGATCTGCATGCTCCTCCTCACTCCACGAGTAGATGAGGATATCATTAATGAAAACAATCACAAACATATCCAAATACTGTTTGAACACACGGTTCATTAAATCCATAAAAGCTGCAGGAGCATTCGTTAGACCAAAAGACATCACAACAAATTTATAATGACCATACCGAGTCCTGAAAGTTGTCTTCGAAATATCACACTCCCTAACACGAAGTTGACGACAACTGAAATCTAAGGTCGATCTTGGAGAAGAAACTAGAACCCTGAAGTTGATCGAACAAGTCATCAATCCTAGGAATGGGATATTTATTCTTGATTGTGACCTTGTTCAGTTGGCAATATTCAATACACATCCTAAGAACCATCATTCTTCCGAAAAAACAAAACTGGGGCACCCCATGGAGAAATGTTAGGCCTGATTAAATCTTTATCAAGAAGATCCTTCAACTGATCTTTCAACTCTTTGAGTTCTACTGGAGCCATTCTATAGGGAGGAATAGAGATAGGATTCGTATTCGAAAGAAGATCTATCCCAGAGTCTATCTCCCGCTCGGGAGGGACTCCGGGCAAATCCTCGGGAAACACTTCTAGAAACTCATTCACAATAGGAACAGACCATAGGGATGGGTTTTCAGACTCCGTGGCCATAACCCACACTATGTGATAAACATACCCCTTTGAAATCATCTTCCTAGCCTTAAGATAAGATATGAAAAAACCTTTCGAAGAAGTGGGACTACCTTGCCATTGTAAAACGGGTTCATTAGGAAACTTGAAACTGACAGCCCGAGTACGACAATCAACAGAAGCATAATATGCATATAACCAATCCATGCCCAGAATGACATAAAAATCAGTCATCTCTGACTCTACTAGATCCACTGAAGTGACTCCATGAAGGACTAAGATAGGGCAATTTCGGTAGATTCTTTTGGCTAAGACTGACTCACCAACCAGAGTAAAAACACAAAAGGGTTCTAAAAGCAATTCGGAACAAACTTCAAACTTGTATGCCACATAAGGTGTCATAAGACATAAGGAGGCACCAATGTCCAACAAAGCATACATATCGAAAGAGAAGACTTTCAACATACCAGTAACAACATCTGGGGAACCCTTCTGATCCTGACGAGAGGACATAGCATAAAGGCGGTTCTGGCGCTGACCACCAGAACTAGAAGTTGTGCCCTGCTGGGCTGGTCTACCTCCTAAAGCTGTTGGGTTGGACTGAGTCCTACCACCTCTCTGACCCTTCTTAGCTGAAGGGAAATCTCGGATATGATGTCCAGCCTGACTACATCCATAGAAATGACCTGAACCAGCCAAACACTCACCATAATGACTCTTCCCACACTTAGCACAAGTTTGACATGAAGATCCCTTAGCAACACTACCCTGAGACTGGGAATAGGAACCAGATCCTCTACTACCCTGATTATGATGAGGCTTCTGAGCATGGGTAGGAGCACTAACAGAAGAATGAATGAATCCTGATGACTTCTTCTAGAAAGAAGAGCGATGTTCACCTCCAGACCTGTGATGACCAAAACCTGATCCCTCGGATCTAACCCTCGTGTTCTCTCTTGCCATCTCCCTTAGCTTATCACCCTTAATCTGATGGGCATGAGTCATGAGTCAGGAAATGTTCATATCACTCAATAATAAAGCAGACTTGCACTTTCTCTTTACCACATCATAAACCCCATATATAAACTTGCTCATTTGATCATGCAAGTCCGCTACCATGGAGGGAGCATATCTAGACAACTGAGTGAATTTCAGACTATACTCCTGCACTGACATTGAACCTTGTATCAAGTTCACAAATTCCTCCACCTTCACTTGCCTCAACTCTCGGGGAAAGAACCTATCAAGCAAGGCCTCTCAAAACACTCCCAAGTCATGAGGATCGCGTCCCTCACCCTAACCTCCTTCCATTGCATGAACCAAATATAAGCCACATCCTTGAGTTGATAGGATGAAAGCTCAACACAATCAACCCCAACCACTTGCATAACTTCAAAGATCTTCTTCACTTTATCAATAAAGTTGAGCGGGTCCTCACTCACTATCAAACCCCAAAATTCAGGTGGGTTCATTCGGACAAAGTCACGAACTTGGGCTACTACCCCACCTTGAGGATGGACTGGGGCAGGAGCTGGCTAATTGGCCTGAGTGACCAAAGTCTGGGCTAGCAAATGGATGGCATTCCTGAACTCCTTATTCGTGACATAGGGAACCAAAATGGGAGGAACAGCATTCTGAGCGGCTCGGGGAGGCATAGCACATCGAGGAGGCATAGTCTTAAACGTACAAGATAAGGATTAGAGGGACATTAAAGTTAAGTTCTATTGCACGACGTGATCATGAAAAAAGTGAAGTTTTCCTAAGACACCTCATAGCTTCCCTCTCATATGTGTGGCATGCTTCACACAAATGAAAGAGACTCTACTCGATGCGGCTTTCAGACATCCTACGACTCTTGAACCTGACGCTCTGATACCAAGTTTGTCATGCCTCGAGGTTACCCCCTAGACATAACATGGGACTTAGGACCACAAGGATCCCAAGCTAACCCTTGGTCATAGAAATCTCAAGCAAACATAAAAGAAACATAGCGGAAGCATCAAAGATAGAGATAGAATAGCATAAGATAGGTGGTCGAGTCAAAGAGATATGACACCCACGAAGGGTTACATACGGTCTATGTCTGAAAGCCGCTAATCATAACATAATAATTTGCTAGGACAAGACCTAGCTAACTCAAAGTACGGAAATAAAGTCAACATAAACTAAGAACATAACTAGTCCTCGACCTAAGAGGACTCACTCGCAGCTAGCGGAGTAAGAGTCCTGGGAACTCTAGCCAAGAATCTGAGAAGGAATACCTGAATCTGCATCATTAAAGGATGCAGCACAAAATATGTCAGACTATGGAATGTACCGAGTATACGGGCAATGCATAAATAAGATAGAAGCATGCTTTAAAAACGTACTTATATAGGATCTATACATAATAGGGTGTCATGAGTAAATAGAATAATGGAAAGATAAAATATGAAGTAAAATCCAAACTTTAAGGTAAGAGTTCATAAAGCTTATAAAACTTGAAAACATACATAAGGGAGTTTCTTATAACCGACATGAGACCATGTGAGCTTACATGGAATCTAATTATATCACCCTAGTTAGCAAAGATGACTTGAACCTTTCCAAGGAACGAGTCACCATACCCAACTATATAACCCTAGTTGGCAAAGCTGCCCTAATGCCCGTTAGGACACAGGACACCATTTATAAAGACGTGGATCCACTCTCATAAGCCTATCAAGCACAGATCATTTCATAACATACGCTAGCAATGTAGTTTCTAGATTTGGGTAATCGAACCCTCATCGCTCGGTGCTAAATACTACTTCCAAAACATGCACATATAGCTCATCATTTCATGGTGGCATCATTTCATGCCAAGTCTTATTCATAAAGCATGAAAACACATCGGGCATCATGCAAATTTTCATATCATATTTCATAAATCTAGGCATAGTCATAATTCAAAACATGCTTTTCTTTCTAAATTCATACTTGAAGAATTAGGCATGCAATTTCATAAATACATAAAGGCCATGATATCTAATCATGCTAAATTTCTCTTGAAAACATGCAATTTCATGGGTTCACGCTAGAAATCAATTCTCATACTTGGGCTTTTAAAACCAATGAAGGAATCATGAATAAATCATGTATAATCAATAAGAAACCATGAATTTAAACATAGAAACTGATTTCATAAGTTTTTCCCAAATTTAGATTAAAACCCTAATTTCATAAGTGCATACTTCAACATAACTATTGGGGATTTTGGGCACAAGGGTGAAAGGAACCCATTGTTGAATACCTGCATACCTTGGGTGAAGATAACCCACTTGAATTGAAAAGATTTAGGAGACTTGGACTTGAAGCTTGGGACCTTGAGCTTGAGAGAGTTCTTTTCCTTCTTGGGAGGTGAATGAAGGATTTAGAAGAGACTTAGGATAGTAAGGGTGAAAACCCTCCTTGAAATAGTCAAAACGACCTCGCTTAGGATTTAAAAGGGTGGGTAATGACTAAAATACCCCTGGGACTTAAATGAAAAATTTCAGGAAACTGGGCCGCCTCACGGGTTACCTGATGGGTGTCATGCCCACGATGGCCCGTCGGGCAGGGGTACCTTGGTTGAGGTCTTCTGGACCCTTTCGATGACGAGCTCCCACAGCCCGTCGAACTTGCGACGCCCATGAGGTTGCCCCTCGAGGGAAAGGTGGACATAGGAAAGGAGCTCTAGATCATTCTGATGGATTGCTCCTACGGGTCGTTGCACCTACGATGCTCGTGGACTAATCTATCAGGGAAACTGGGTGATGGGGAGGAGTGGCTGGTCCATTTCAATGGTGGGGTCCCATGGGTCGTCGCACCTGCGACACCCATCGTGACCATCCATCGGGCTAAGCCAGCTGGCACAACCCAACTGTTTGATTCCCACGAGGCACCCCATGGGCTGTCTGAGCTATAACGCCCGTGGTGACCTACATTTAGGATTCAATAGCTAGTTCATTTTTTTGAGGTGTTACACTTGAGATAAGATATGAAATAACCCTTTGAAGATGGAGGACTCCCCTGCCACTCCAACACGAGCTCATTTGGAAACTTGAAGCTGATTATTCTAGTTTGGTAATCAATAGAGGCATAACAAGCATGTAACTAATCCATATAAAAAATAACATCAAAATCAGTCATCTCCAACTCTACTAGATCGACGAGGTGACTCTATGAAGGATTGTGACTGAACAATTTCTGTATATTCTCTTGGCTAGGACTGACTCACCAAAAGAAGTGGATACATAAAGGGGTTCTAAGAGTTGTTCAGGACTGACTTCAAACTTACAAGCAACATAAGGGGTCACAAATGACAAAGAAGTTTTGGGGTCTATTAAAGCATAAACATAGAGAGAGAAGACTTGCAACATACCAGTGACTACATCTAGGGAACTCTCCTTATCCTAGCGAGACGACATAGAATAGAGGTAATTTTGGCATTGATCACTGCCTACACCAACAGTGGTACCCTGCTGAACTGAATGGACTGCTGTAGTTGTTGTAGTAGATTGTGTCCTGCCACCTCTATTTCCCTTCTTGGATGAAGGGCACTCCTTGATCCTATCACCAATATTCCGCACCCAAAGAATCCCCCTGTGCCATAAAGGCACTCTCCAGGGCAACTTTTACCACACTTGTTGTAAATATGGTAGGGAGACCCTTTTGCAATAATTCCCTCCGAATGAGAACCTGATCTTCTACCCGTCTGATCATTCCTAGGAATGGATGCCTGAGTAGGAGAACTATCTGATAATAGTACTGGTCCTGATGACCTCTTCTGAAAAGAAGACATGTGTCTACCTCCGGACCTCTGATGACTAAAAACCCAAATTCTCTATTCTGGCCCTCTTATTTTCCCTTGCCATTTCTTTCAGTTTATCTTCCTCAATCTGCTGAGCATGAGTTATGAGCCTTTAGATATCCATATCCCCTAGTAACATAGCTGTCCTACACTCATTGTTCACCAAGTCGGATACCCCAAAAACAAACTTACTCATTTGGGCCCTCTACTCGGCCACCATAGCTGGAGCATACCTAGAAAGTTGAGTGAACTTCATACCATACTCTTGGACTAACATCACTCCTTGCCTCAAATTCATAAACTCTTCAGCCTTAGCCTCTCTCAACTCCCTTGGGAAGAAGTTATCAAGAAAAGATCCCTAAAAGCAATCCCAAGCCACATGAGTTGCATATTTGCCCCTAATATTCTTCCACTAAGTATACCAAATGTAAGGCACATCCTTGAGCAAGTAGAAAGATAGCTCAACACTGTTAGTACCAGCCACTTGCATCACCTCAAGAATCTTCTTGAGCTCAACAACAATGTTCTGTGGGTCCTCACCAACCTTTGACCCTAAAAACTCTAGCGGGTTCATATGGATGAAGTCTCTAACTCTGGCAGTGTATGTCCCACTTTTTGGGTTGGCAACAACATGCAATTGTTGATTAGCCTGGTTCATCATCACCTGAGCTGGCATCTGAATTACATTTTTGAACTCAATATTTGTGACCTCGTGGTCCAGCACTGGAGGAATAGCTTTACGGGCATTGGCTCTGTGAGGAGGAAAGATCTAAAAGGCATAAAGAATGGATTATAGAGGTGTAATAGAGTTAAACTCTATCGCACAATATTAAACATAAAAGAGGTGAAGTTTTTTTCTAAAATATCTCGTAGCCTCCCTCTCATAAGCATGGAGCACTTCACACCCATGAAAGAGACTCTACTTAATGCGGCTTTCAGACATCTTAGGACTCTTAAACATGAGGCTCTCATACCAAGTTTATCAGGACCTGAGGCTACCTCCTGGACGTAACACGGGACCTGATCTAACCCTTGGCCTTAACATATCTTAAACATAAGCATAAATATAATGATAGTAAGCTTAATCATAGGTAAATAGCAACTCCATAGGTAATAAGAAAGATAAGTCATGGAGTAACACTCTGAAACATAAAACACTGACTATCTAGCTATGTCTGAAAAGCCTCTAAGAACTAATAGAGAGAGTTGCTGGGACAAGACCCTAGATAACTCAAAGTACTGAATAAAAGACATACAAACTAACTAGGAATCATAATTAGCCCTCGAATAATAAGGACTCACCAACTCTGACTGGAAATCCTGTTGGGTCTAGCCACGAGTCTGGGAGCGAGCGCCTGAATCTTCATCATGATAGGATGCAACATAAGATGTATATGTTAGTACTATAGGGATGTACTCAGTATGTGAGCTTATGCAATATCATGGTAAAAACATACTTAAAAAAATATACTTAAAACTGAGTTCATGCATTTGTAGAAGAAATAATAAGTGAATATCATAATTTTGAACATAAGTCATAAAATAGTGAGCCAAGCTTCAAAATAGAATATCATATAACTTAGTCGCTTAATATCATTCTTACAGGAGTTTCTCTTAACCGACATTAAACCATGTTAAGCACCATGGAGTCCAGTTTTACACACCCAAACTGAAAAAGGTTGTCCTAATCGGCCAAGGTTAGAACCATAAACATATGGATCCTGAAGTGAGCCACAAAGTGTAACCTACAGTGGTAACATAGTTTTGAACTTGGGTTATCTAGAACCCTCATCGCTCGGTGCTAAATACTACTTCCAAAAGAAATCATAGTACTCACATAACATATGATATATCTAGATGTCAAAGCTTATTCATTGTCACAATGGCAAACTCGGATGTCATACTACTCACAAACCTTGTTGTTGAAAAATAGTGTATGAGCATTAATGGCATGTCAAGATGTCATATCATTCATAATAGATCATATCTTAAAGGCTTGCATAGAACTAGTTCAAATTCATAATCATATAAGAATTCATAAATATAAGAACTAGGCATACAATTTCTTGAAATACATAAGACCATGTTATCTAAACACTCCAATTTTCATAAAACAAGCCATACATGTAAAATTAGGCTAGGGTTATCTTTAAAATCATGAAATAAATAATAACTTGTAAAAATCCATGCCGAATCATGTAATTAAAATTAGAAATCATAGGAGAACATGATAAAAATGAATTTGTAGAAAATCATATAATTGGGTAAGAACCCAACTTGAGAAATTCATGAAATCAAAGAAAAACTTGGGGGGTTTGGACGTAAGGGTGAAAGGGATCCCTTATTGAATGCCCACATACCTGAACTGAAAGCTTTTTTTATCTTAGAGCTTGAAGATGAAGGATTTGAGAAGGAACCCTAGGTCTTGGAGCTTGTGGTAATTAAACTTGTTTTCTTCGTTTGGAACTTGATTGAGAGAATGAAAGAGAACTAGGCTAAGTGGGGAAAACCCCCATCTAATTTGACTTAAAACGACTTAACTTAGGAGCTTAAGAAGTGAGGAATTACAAAAATACTCCTGGGATTTAAATTTCGAAAACTATTAAAAAACTCGACTCAGGTTTCCATGGATGAGGTTTACGGCCCATAGACAGAACCACGTATCGTAGTTGGAGGTCGTGGTTTCTGGGCGAAAATTCAAGCTGCGGGTCTGATTTCCATGGATGGATTTCATGGCCCGTGGAACCATCCATGGTCCGTAGAACCTGTCAGTGGTTCCTGAGGGAACAGATGACCCTCAGGCCTGATTCCACGAGGGGAAACCACGGTCGGTGGTCTAATCCATAACTCATGAATCCTTGTCATGGTTTCAGATCAGAGGATGAGTTCTGCAAGTCTAATTCTATGAGGCCTTTCCATGGTGCGTGGTTCCATCTATAGCTTGTGATTTGGGCCCGTGGATCCATGAAACTTCAAAAAATTTAGAGATTCTAAGTTTAAAAGTTGGTTCGGATTTTGGAGTGTTACAATTGTTCCCCGTGCCCGCTTGGAATTTAGTTTAAGTCATGAAACTCATTTTGATTGATTTCTAATTGATCATTGGGTTAAGAAACTTGGTTCAAGAGCTATAATTTATGTACAGGTGACTTAAATACATAATTTATGATGTGAGGTATTACAATATCTCTCTCTTAAGATCATTCATCCTAGAATAAGGGCTCAATACAAGAAGGAAAACTTATGAACCATATCATGGTTCTCATGGACTATCATGAACTAAAACATACCAACATGAACTTCATTAAAATAAGGAGCTACATAGCAAACCATGATGGAAAGTATAGGCACGAGTTATGAATGCAAGAGACTAGCATAGACATGAATTCATGGAATCGAATGCATAAATTAGAATCATTACCTTAAACATCTTCTCCTTTAGAAGTGAACAGGTGAGGATATCTAACTTTTGTATCTTCGACTTCCCATGTAGCCTTTTCAATATTTTGATTCCTCTAAAATACTTTCACTAAAGATACTTCCTTGGTCCTCAAATTATGGACCTAGCAATCTAGAATCTTAATTTGAACTTCCTCATAAGTTAAACTATCTCTCACACTAATACTTTTCACAGGGACAATAATACAGGGGTTTCCCACACACTTCTTTATCATAGAAACATGAAATACTGGATGAAGTGAGGCCAAATCTACAGGCAACTCTAACTCATAATCTACTTTCCCAATATTCTTCAAGATTTGGTAGGGGACAATATATCACATACTAAGCTTTCCCTTTCTTCCCAAACTGTATGATGCCTTTCATAGGCAAAACACTTAGGAATACCCAATCACCAGTACTAAATTCTAAGTCTCTCCACCTCACATAAAAATGCAACATTTGGCAGCTTTATGCAGTCTTCAACCATTTGTGGATGAGCTTAACTTTCTCCCTAGCTTGGTAGACCAAGTCTAGCACCAATAACTCGGCTTCATCAACCTCAAACTACCCTATTGGAGATCTATATCGTTGCCCATATAGGGCCTCAAATAGTGCTATCTAAATACTGGAGTAATAGTTATTGTTGTAAGCAAACTCAATGAGAAGTAGGTGATCATCCCAGTTACCCTTGAAATTTAGAATAAAAGCTCTTGACATATCCTCAAATTTCTGAATAGTATGCTTTGCTTGACCATCAGTCTGAGGGTGGAATGCAGTACTAAGGTTCACCTTCGTACCTAAACATTTTTTAAATAACTTCAAAAAGTGAGAGGTGAAGTAAGCACCTCTATATGAGAAGGCCGCAATACATCTCCATCATCATTTGAGATAATAGACATTAGGGTCCCATGCAGTTTGACAATTTCCCCCATATACAACTTGGCATAATGTTTTATAGAATCTACTGTCTTAATGGGCAAAAAATAAGTTGACATTATCAAATGGTCAATAATTACCCAAATTGAGTCACGTTGATGATATTATTGCCAAAAACATGTTATGAAGTCCAAATTTATATCTCCCACTTCCACTCAGGAAGATTTATACATTAAGCCAAATCACTGTTTCTTTGGTGCTCAACCTCAACCTGCTGATAATTCTGACATTTAGCCATAAAATCAATAATGTTCTTCTTCATATAATTCCACCAATAGGGTTTTCTCAAGTCATGATATATCTATGTGGAACGTGGGTGATATAATACCCCAATTATACACTTCAGCTATAATCCTCTCTGAAAGTTCATTAATATCTTAAACACATAATTTTCCTTGGTATGCCGAGGTAACATCTCCTCATTTTTTGGAAGCCATAACCTTATACTTGTGGATTCCTTCCTTAATCTAGAGAAATATGGGGTCACTATCTTGCTTTTCTTAACTCTTGACACTAGTGAAGATTAATCCATGTTCTGAACAACTACACCACTATCCTCAGAGTCTAAGAGAGTAATGACCCTTCCGATCATTCCCACATTTACACTTTCTTTGTACTATTAGAGCTTGCCTGTAGCGACTCCAAATCATTTATGGCTTGATGGAGCTGATGGTTTGGTGCCCTGGCCGTTCATTTGGTCATTATGGTTGTTTCCTTATTTTAGAGCTTGAACTTAGAATATCATTGACTTCGGTCAACATTCTAGGTAAATACACTCGGAATTGAATTTTGATAGTTCTGTTAGCTCCGGAGATGGGTTTTGGTCTAGATGGACCCTTGGTTGGGGTCTAGGAGCTTTTGATTTTATTTTGTGTTGGTTTTTGTGTTTTCTAGCTAGTTAAACTTGAAAGTTTGACTTTGGTCAACATTCGGAGAAGACGGCCTCGCATTGAAATTCTGACAGTGCAAATAGCTCTGAAATATTGACTTTGGGCTAGAGGGGCCTTTGGTTTGGGTTTCGAGGCTTCCGAACTTGTTTTAGGCAATGGGGTTCCATTTTGGAAAAGTTGGCCTAAAGTTGGTTTTTGAGCGTGGGGCCTACTTTTCATTAAATCAACCTCCGTTGGGAATTTTGTCAATTTCTTTAAGTCCAGAATGTCATTTTTAGTCAAATAGTTCAGCTTATTTTTGTTCATGGGACCCCGAATGCTTTCCCAGAGGTCTGTCCAAGAAATATCTGCCAAGGTTGACAATGGGTTGTTGTTGTTGTTGGCATGGGTGCTAGGGCGTTGCCTGGGCCGCGCCAGCCTGCACGTGCCTGCACCTGGGCACCGCACCTGTGTGCCAGCCAGGCCATGGCCTCCAGTGCCCCTGTGCATGCCAGCCCCCCTATGGCCAGTGGCCGCTATTGTGGCAGTGCGCTTGCGCCTGTATGGCCACCGAGGCGCCTGAGCGTGGCAACTTTTGTAGTTGTTGGCCTTCAAATTCCAGCTTATTTCCCCAACTTCAAAATCATTTTTATCCTCTGTTGTTGCTCCAAAAACCTTAATTTTTCTTCCTGATCATTCCCATAATGAGGATTATATACTTTGGGTCCTGGACGTTCTTGGCTTCTAGAATTGGTAAGTTTTCATGTCAATTTTCGTTAAAATTCCATAAAATTCCCTTCTTTAATTCTCTAGTTTAGGGGCTGTTTGAGCCCTTATTTATGGTCTATTTTTGCTCAATTTTGTTTTTGGCTTTGGGTTGTGGGGCCCATTGTCCCGCTAGTAATCCAAATTTTGACCCGGATATACTTTCAGAAATATGGGTATCATTAGTATGGTTTTAACGTGTAGATTGCCTTCTTGATAGTTTGATTGCATTTTGGAGCTTCTCGGAGCACTTTGGGCTTGGAAATTATTGTTCTACCAGTTTCTCATCGGATGACAGGTAGGTTATGATTTAACTCTTTTAGACTTTGCGTATATAGGCTATAATTATGCTAATTAGCATCCTTGGATTGGGTTTATTAGCATGGCACCCCCCAGACCTTGTCCGCTTCTTCATGTTCATCTTATTTTCACTCCGATGATTGTAGTATTCATTGTAGCTGATAGTATCACCCTTGTGGTCCTGTGTGTCCTTTTATTTAACTCTAGACTATAGATTGTGGGTTATTTGGGAATGTCTATGAGTCCCGGACATCGATATTAGTTTGTAGAGCTGGTTATCTGTGTTGTAGAGTGATTAGAGCATGTGTAGGGCCGATAGGTTAGTTGTGAGCCATTGGGCTACTTTTTGTGATTGGGCATGCCATTATCATGCATATAAAGAGATTTTGCTACATGTTTTACTATGGTTTTGGCTTCGGGCCTACAATAAATGGTTTTCTATACCTTGCATGGCCCCGAGGGGCCATTTTCGATAAACTAAACATTGAAAGAGAATTGGAACTGATTTTTTGGATCTTCTTGTAGTAAAAGAGTTAAAAGGGTGATTTTATCACAGTTTACGTACTTATACTAGACCAAGTTGAGCCGTGGTGCTAGACATGCTTTACTATTGCTTTAAGATGATATTAGACTCGATCGAGTCAAGCACCATACTTATTTTATCACTGTTTTAGACCCGGTTACATTTGGGCACCCTTATTGGGGTGTTTGAGACTCGACTCACTATTTTAGCCCCGGTTACGCCTGGGCACCCTTATAGGGGTTTTGAGATCTGGCTTACTGATTTAGACCTGGCTATGCTCTGGCAGATTTATATGGGATTCTGAGAGTTTGTGGTTTTTAGTATGTGGTCTACCAGTAGACCTCCATGGACCTTGTTGATATATACCAGGGGCTACGTGCAGTGATTACTGGAGGAAGGGTGTACGGTGGAGTTGAGGTACTCGGGGGAATCCCTTCCATGGATCCTGCCTCTATTGGGCCTTTTAGGTACCGTAGGGGGGTAACATATGGCACTACTATCAAACTTGGTTTCAGCATATCATATCACATCATGCATATTATGTTTAGGTTCTACCCTTGTATGATGTTTGATCAGTGTACGCTCTGGTAGTATGGGATGCCGAAGGGTTTGTTTTCACTTATATGTGTTTCTCGGGTGTATGGGCACCCATTGGGACTGTAGGTAGACTTCTTATGATCCTATCACATAGTTGGTTCGAATAATTGTTATATTCAAGTACTTATGCGATGATTTACATTTAGGAGTTGTGCTATAGATACTTCTGGTTCACATTATGTCTACACTTGGGTTATTGGTTGGTTATTCATGATTGAGAGATATGGTTCCATTATACTGTTGTAGTCTACTTAGGGAGTGTATTATTGACATGTTTTAGTAGTAGAATTGGGTTTCAATCATGATTAGCTTATTTTCTTTTTCTCCTTCCCTTCTTTCACTTGAGGTTACCGATATACCGCCTATTTTTCTAAAACTCTCTCTCTTTATATATATATTGTTAGTGCAAGGACCCCAGGTGCATTCTTTCTTTCCTTCACTTGTGTCTGTGAGATATATATTTCTAGTGGCTAGCCAAGTATGTTGTTTTCTTCTTGTATTCTTTCTGTGCTAGCTTTCGTGTACCTATTCGTTATTTCTGTGACTACTTATTTTATTTCTGCTATATTATAGCTCTTATATCTTATATGCGCTCAGTCGGCCTATGATGCCTACTGAGTACCCGTTGCTTAGCAAATGGTGCTCATACTACACTCTGCATCTTTCTAATGCAGATCCTAGTGTGGGCCATCACTGCTGATTTATTAGAGACTCGTGCGAGCTGATTTTGGACTATCCGAGGCTGAGGGTGAGCTCTTGATGGTCAAGGCTTAGCTTTTAGCTCATCTTTTGTGTCTTGTACTCTTTTTTCTATTCAGAGACAGATGTATATATGTTTTTTTAGATCCTTTATACTCTGTATATTTAGTACCAGCTCGTATACTATGATACCAAGTCGTGCGTTTGGTTTAGATTCTGTTTATTATACTCTTGTTTCCTATTTCACCATTTAATCCTTTGCTTCCGCTATTTTATACTATTCTTCTACATGGTTGTTAGATAGTAGCCCATTACTAACTATTTTGGGTTAAGGGAATTGGTTCACCTACCGGGGGGTTGTAGGTACCATCATGACCAAGAAATCAGGTTGTGACAGCTTAGTATTAGAGCCTAGGTTCATCAGTATACGAGCCAATGTCTAGTAGAGTCCTACGGATTGGGGTGGATATATTCGTACACAATCTTGGGGAAGCTACAGTGACATCTTAAGAAATATGACTCTCTTGTTGCTTCAGTATCGTGTGTCTTATCCTTGATGGTTTCCTGAAACGTCACTTATTCTAGTTCATTCTCTCATAGATGGTTCATACGAGATCAACGATATAAGGAAAGGGCGAGCCTTCGACTCCAGCATCCCCTACTCCAGGTAGGGGATGGGGAGGTCACAGAGGTAGATCTAGGGGACATGCTCAAGAAACGACACTAATTAGAGATCATAGGGTTGACGTTGAGCCTAAGCATGAGTTTGATCCCGAGATTGTTCCTGAGCAGCAGACTATGGACCGGGGGACAGCCCTGGTGCCACCAGCTCCAATGCCAGCTTTAGTACCAGCATCATTCCTAGCTCAGTCGACAGGTGTTCAGGGTTTTCTTCTATAGTTATTGGGTATAATCGGGGATCAGCCTTCATATGTGGCACAGATATTCACTCGGGGGGAAGCCCTGGGTGTACAGAGTTCAGGAGCGCAACCAGCTATTGTGGCTCTCCGTGCTGAGGTTCTTCCGGTACTATCTGTTGCCCAGCCTCCTGCTCCTCGCCCAGTAATGCCACATACAAAGAAGAAGGCTTTGGATAGATTTCTGAGATTGGCACCTCCGAGGTTCACTAGTACTTCTGGTGAAGATCCACATTATTTTATCACTACTTGTGAGGAGATGCTATATCATTTGGGTTTACTGGAGACTCACGGAGTTGGGTATACTACTTATCAGTAGGAGGGCCAGCTAAGTCATGGTGGAGGGCATAGGTTGCTTGAAGACTATCTTCAACTCCTCTGATATCTTGGTCAAAGTTCTATGAGGCCTTAATGGCCAAGTTCTTGCCACAGAGCGACAAAGCGTCATAGGGAGCATTTCACTAGACTTATGCAGGGTTCTATGACCGTGTCTGAGTACGAGATTTTCTTTCACCAGCTTGCTCTATTTGGGGCCATGGTCATGCCTACTGAGCCTAACAGAGTCTGTGGTTTGTTTAGAGATTGCGAACAAAGCTTAGACAACCAGTTAAGATATTGGTTGCAAGTGGTCAATTATTTTAGGCTATTACAGACTATGCTCGTACTGTAGAGGATCTACACCGCCATGATCCTAGGGCCAGAGATAAAAGGCCTCAACATCAGGGTAGCTACAGTGGTTCCCATTCTGGTGGAAGAGGTTCAGGACAGTGGGCCCGAGGTTATCAACCCCAGCAGCATCAGGGTCAGTCCAATCGACTGGTTTAGGCTTCACTTCAGACTTATGGTAGTTCACAGTGGAGTAGGATAAGAGTAGTCAGCAGGGCTATAGTGGTCAGTCTTCAAAGGGTACAGCTTCTGGGGCATCAGGCTGTGGTGGCCACATGGGTGTAGCTAGTTCATCTAGGCAGTTTAGGCCGTAAGAGGCTTGTTATGAGTGCAGAGTTGTTGGGCACTATGCTAGAGATTGCCCCTAGCAGGGTACAGTTCAGCCAGCCGCTCAGCTGGATCAGCTTATCCTTGCAATTCAGCCACCGGCTAGAGGGGTGGTGGTAAGGCTAGAGGAAGTTACCCGCATGGCAAGACAGGTGGTAGGGATAGCATTCAGTCAGATGGAGGTTGTCATCACTTTTATGCAGTCCCTGGGAGACCTGAGACAGAGGCCTCGGATGTTGTGATCACTGGTATAATTTTTGTATGCCGTCAATCAGCTTTGGCTTTATTTGATCTTGGATCTACTTGCTCATATGTTTTTACCTGCTATTTGCCTTATTTGGGGTTGGATAGTGAGCCGTTATCTATACATGTATATGTTTCTACCCCAGTAGGAGATTCTTTAGTAGTAGATCAAATTGTGAGATCCTATATGATTTCTTTTGGAGATATTAAGACTTGGGGTGATTTGATGATTCTTGATATGCTAGACTTTGATGTGATTTTGGGCATGGACTGGTTATCCCTACATCGAGCGGTTTTGGATTGTTATGCCAAGACCGTTACCATTGTCGTGCCTAGCATATCCCTAGTTGTGTGGTAGGGTTCTTTCAGTCGCGCACCATCTAGGATAATCTCTTTTCTTCGAGCTAGGAAGTTAATTTCTCTCGGTTGTTTGGCTTATCTAGCATATGTCTGAGATGCTAGTTGTCACACCCCTTTTACGATCGGGTTAACGAGTGAAAGGGTTTTTCCAATTAAAGTGACGGTATTGAATAGGTATTATTTTATTAACACAATTGCCACTTAGAATTGAGTTATGGTGTTCCAAGTCACCTTTTTGAATCCCTAAAGAAAATGACTTTTATTTTTGGTCTGCGTAAAAAAACACCGGGTAAGAAATTTTATTTATCGAGGGGAAGATATAAGGCACCCCTTGAGTCTCGTGGTTCTAGCACGGTCGCTTTTATTGACTTATTTATGGCTCAATTTAACTCTTGGATAAGCGGTGCTTCGTTGATTGCTTAATTTACCTAAATAATATGTCTAAAATGGTGACTTATATTTTTTGTCTTAGGAACGTAACCGCACACAAAGCCTGAGTTAACCAAGGAGCGTAAACGCACACATGGTCGTACTCGAATATTTTATTATTAATATCGCGCCTAAAACTCGTCTAACGTTAGAGGCTTTTGTTCGTCTCTTGTAAACTTGAGACAATTTATTCTTTCTTTTCAAACTCTTTTACTCTCTCTCCTTTTCACAACGAGTTTTATATTAATCCATAACTCATCTCGCTCTCTCACAATTGTTTTTTCCTCTCTTTTCTTTTATCGATGGTCATGGGTCTTGAATAAATTCGTAACTCATCTCTCTCCCCTATAATTTACAATAATAAGTTAATAATATGGGCTCAAACTGGATACACATATAAACAAGACAAGATAGACAAACTATAAGATAAAACAATGACATCGAATAATGAAACAAATGATCCTAAGCAAAGATTTTCAAACAACAAACGTCATCACCTATATTTAAAATTTTGCCACTTATATACATTCTAAATAAAACAAGAAAAAAAAACTTATAAGTTGCATGCAATTAACCAAAAGTGAACCATATTCAGGAGTAAGTTTAAACACGACCTCAAATAGATAGTAATCAAACATCAACAAGAGATCAATTTGAAAAATGAATAGACGAAAGGAGTTAAAATGGGGCCTCACATAAACAGTCAACTTCATACAATAAATAATATATGAAACCATCTAAATAACTTTGTTCATGCTTTGATTCACAATAAAACTTACAAAAAAAAAATATAAGAAAGAAGTTGAGTTAGAACCTATGTAATGAAATAACTAAAAATAATAACAAGAGCATTATCACCGAAAAACTCAAAACGAGGACCCCAAAATCCGAACTCCAACTTACCAACTTTTAAAATTTTCTCTTTTATGGACTGCTTCTCTCGTTTTATTTTTTCTTTCTATGCCTTCTCTCTAACTTTTTTTTTGGCCTCTTGTGTGCCTCTCCCTTTTTTGTTTTCTCTCCGTCTCTTCTTTTTCTTTTCCTCCTAATCTCTATCTTCTCTTCATATGTTGTCTTTCCTGTCGTTGCTTATGTGTCCCCTTGCAGTCATGTGTGTGTGTTATATATATAATATGTATGTGTGTGGTGTGTGTGCTGTGTGGTGTTGTGGGTGTGTGTGATGTATAGGTAGGGAGAGTAATGGGGAAGTGTGGGAGAGTGGGAAAAAGGGGAGTGACATGCAGGTGCGTGGGGGTTTAGTTGGGGTTTTTGGGTAGTTTAGGTTAGTTATAGGAAAGTCCTCTTTTTCGTCTTTTCTGATTTTAATTTTAAAATACATATATACATACGTATTAATAAAAATATTAACTAGTTATTTTATACTAACAAAATATGACAAAACTTAAATAGTTAATCTAAAACAACATGTCATTAAGAAGATACTAAAATTACTAGCTTATTTGGTAAAATCTAAATTTAAAGAACATATATATTTTTTGAAAATTTTCTATTATTTGAAAAGTAAAACAACAAAACCTATCCTAAATTATGACTCTATTTTTTTAAAATATTTTTACCATTTTAAAATAAAACCTACTAAAAATTAAAATAAAGATTAGACTCAAATTAAATATTTAAAACTAAAAAAATGAGTTACTACTCGGGAAGGGTCAAAAATCACGTGTCTACACTAGTGCTGACCCTTCTTCCCTTGAGTCAGTTCCTGTGGTTAGTGATTTCCTAGATGTGTTCCCTACTGACCTGCCAAGCCTTCCACCTGAGAGAGATATTTATTTTGCTATTGAGTTAGAGCCGGTCACCAAGCCCATTTTGATTTCTCCTTACCGTATGGCTCCAACTGAGTTGAGAGAGCTTAAGGAGCAGCTCCAAGACTTGTTGGCTAAGGGTTTCATTAGTCCGAGTGTGTTGCCTTGGGGTTCCCCTATTCTATTTGTGAAGAAGAAAGATGGTTCGATGCGGATGTGTCTTGATTATAGGAAACTGAATAAGGTGACTGTGAAGAATAGGTATCTTATGTCATACATAGTTGACTTGTTTGATCAGCTTCAGGGTTCTGCCGTGTTTTTGAAGATAGATTTGAGGTCCAGCTACCACCAGTTGAGGATTAGGGTGGAGGACATCCCTAAGACAACATTCAGGACACATTATGACCACTATGAGTTCCTGGTGATGTCTTTTGGGTTGACTAATCCCTCCGCATCTTTCATGAACTTGATGCACATGGTGCTTAGCCCGTACTTGGACTCGTTCGTGATAGTATTCATTGATGATATCTTGATATACTCGTGGAGTGGAGATGAGCATGAGCGGCACTTGAGGGTTATACTCCAGACCTTGAGAGATCATCGGCTTTATGCCAAGTTCTCAAAGTGAGAGTTTTTGCTTGAGTCAGTAGCATTCCTAGGACACGTGATGTCTAAGGAAGGGATTAGAGTGGACTCGAGGAAGATATCAGCAGTTCGTGATTGGCCAAGATCTACTACTCCTACCGAGGTTTGCAACTTTGTTGGGTTAGCAAGGTACTACAAAAGGTTCATCGAGGGGTTTTCTTCCATAGCAGCACCTTTGACTATGCTGACTAGGAAGGATGTCACATTTCAGTGGTCAGATCAGTGTGAGGATATCTTTCAAAGGCTTAAGGACTTGTTGACTTCATCTCTAGTGTTGACTTTGCCAGTTGAGGGTTAGAGCTTCTTGGTATATCGTGATGCTTCAGGGGTTGGTGTTGGTTATGTATTGATGCATCAGGTTCAAGTGATAGCATATGCATCGAGACAGCTAAAGGTTTATGAGTGCAACTACCCACTCATGACTTGGAGTTAGCGGCAGTAGTCTTCACACTCAATATTTGGAAGCACTACTTATATGGGGTTCACTGTGAGATATTTACCGATCACCATAGTCTTCAGTACATCACGAGTTAGCGAGAGCTGAACTCTAGGCAGAGGAGATGGATCGAGTTACTGAAGGACTATGATTTCACCATTCTGTAATATCAGGACAAGGCAAACTTGGTAGTGGATGCCTTGAGTCAGAAGACAGTGAGTATGGGCAACCTAGCTTCACTTTCAGTTTCAGAGTGTCCCTTTAGCCTTGGAAATCCAGTCCTTAGCTATCAATTTGGTTAGGCTTGACTTGTCGGAGCCTAGCAGAGTTCTAGCCAGTATTGAGGTTCTTTCTACCTTGGTTGATTAGATTCAAAGCCGGTTGTTTGAGGATCAGCGATTATGTGACCTTCGTGATCAGGTTATTCTAGGTGAGGCCAATCGGGCTACTTTAGATTCAGATGGTGTTCTAAGGCTTGATAGTCATCTCTATGTTCTGAGAGTTAGTGATCTGATTCAGTTGATTCTCCGTGAGGCACATTATTCTAGATAGTCTATCCATCCTGGCGCATCCAAGATGTACAGAGATTTGAGATATCTTTACTGGTGGAGCAGTATGAAGCTGGATGTAGCAGAGTTTGTATCTCAGCTCTTGAACTATCCGCAAGTTAAGTTCGAGAACATGAGACCTGGTGGTTTGATGCAGCGACTTCCCATTCCTGAGTGAAAATGGGAAGGTATTACTATGGACTTTGTAGTTTAGTTGCCACGTGCTTCTCAAGGATTTGACTATATTTGTGTGATTGTGGATCGGCTAACTAAGTCAGCGCACTTCTTGCCGGTTCAGACTAATTACAGTGTAGAAAGGTTAGCTCAGATTTACCTTTGTGAGATTTTTTGGTGGCATGGGGTCCCAGCATCTATCATTTCAGACTGTGGCACTTAGTTCATATCTCAGTTTTGGAGGGCTATCCAGCGAGACTTGGGTACAGAGGTTCAGCTTAGTATCGCATTCCACCCTCAGATAGATAGCCAGTCCGAGATGACTATTCAGGTCCTGGAGGACATTCTTCGGGCATGTGTTCTTAACTTTATAGGTTCTTGGAATCAGTTTGTGCCTTTGGCCGAGTTTGCTTCTAATAACAGTTTTCATTCAAGCATTAGCATGGGACCTTTCGAGGCTTTGTATGGTAGGCATTGCAGATCACTGGTTGGTTGATTTGATTGTTTGGAGTTTAGGCCTCATAGTATAGATTTGCTTCGTGATTCCTTAGACCGAGTCCGAGTGATTCAGGACAGACTTCGGGTAGCCCAGAGTTCGCAGAAGAGCTATGCTGATTGTAGACTTTGTGCCTTAGAGTTTAGTGTTGGTGACTTGGTGTTTCCCCGTGTATGTCCTATGAAGGGCGTAATGAGATTTGGTAGGCAGGGTAAGCTTAGCCCCATGTACATTGGGCCATTTGAGATCCTTCAGAGAGTTGGTAGTGTTGCTTACATGTTAGCTTTGCCTCCAATGTTTTCAGCTATGCACCCAGTGTTTTATGTATCGATGTTGCGAGAGTATGTTCCAGATGAGTCGCATGTGTTGTAGTGGGATACGGTTCAGTTGGATGAGAGTTTGGCCTTTGTTGAGGAACTGATAGCTATTCCGGCCAGAGATGTCAGGAGATTGAGATCTAGAGAGATTCCGATTGTTAAAGTTCAATAGAGGCACCGTCCAGTTGAGAAGGTTACCTGGGAGACTAAGGGAGATATGCGAGCTCAGTATCCGTGGCTATTTGAGCCTTATGATACTCCCATTTTCTTGACCTTTGAGGACTAAAGTCCTTCTTAGTAGTGGATGATGTAATGACTCTTCCATTCACTCCCACGTTTATGCTTTCTTTGTACTGTTAGAGCTTGCCTATAGTGGCCCCAAGTCATTTATGACTTGCTGGGACCAGTGGTTCGGTGCCCTGGCCGTTTATTTGGTCATTATGGTCGTTTCCTTGTTTTAGAGCTTAAACTTAGAATATCATTGACTTTGGTCAACATTCTTGGTAAACATGCTCAAAATAGAATTCTAACAGTTTTGTTAGCTTTGTAGCATGGGTTTTGGTCTAGATAGATCCTTGGTCGGGGTCTGGGAGCTTTCGATTTTGTTTTGTGTTCGTTTTCGTGTTTTCTAGCCAGTTGAACTTGAAAGTTTGACTTTGGTTAATATTTGGAGAATACGTCCTCAGATGGAAATTTTGACAGTGATGTTAGCTCCAAAATGTTGACTTTTGGCTAGAGGGACCTTTGGTTCGGGTCCCAAGGCTTCCGAACTCGTTTTAGGCCATGAGGTTCCATTTTGGAAAAGTTGGTCTAAAATTGGTTTTTGGGCGTGGGGCCAATTTTTCATTTGATTGACCTCCGTTAGGATTTTCATCAATTCTGTTGAGTCTGAAATGTCATTTTTAGTTGAATAGCTCGGCTCATTTTTGTTCGCGAGACCCCAGATGCTTTCCTGGGGGTTCGTCCAAGAAAAATCTGCCAAGGTTGGCAATGGGCTGATGTTGTTGCTGGCATGGGCGCCAGGGCATCACCTAGGCGTCGCGCCTGCGTGCTGGCCATGCCATGGCCTCCAGCGCCCCTATGCATGCCAGCCTTCCTGGGCGCCAGCGTGCCTGCGGCGTATGGCCACTGCTGCGCAGCGCGCCTGCGCCTGCATAGCCTCCAGGGCGCCTGAGCGTGGCAACTTTTATAGTTTTTGGCCTTGAAATTCCAGCTTATTTCCCCAACTTCAAAATTGTTTTTCTCCTCCATTTTTGGTCCAAAAGCCTTCATTTCTTCTCCTGATAATTTTTATAACTTGGAGGATTAGATACTTCGGGTCTGTGGACGTTCTTGGCTTCTAGAATTGGTAATTTTCGTGTCAATTTCTGTTAAAATTCCCTAAAATTTCCTTTTAAAATTCTTTAGTTTAGTGGCTATTTGATCCCTAATTCATGGTCTGTTTCCGCTCAATTTTGGGGCATGAACTCCCAAGAACATGGAGAACATTGTGGTATTTTTCATTTTTGGCTTTAGGTTGTGGAGCCCACGGGCCTGCTTATGACCCAAATTTTGACCCGGACTATACTTTTAGCAATATGGGTATCGTTGGTCTTGTTTTAATGCATATATTTCCTTTATGATAGTTTGATTGCATTTTGGAGCTTATCGGAGTGGTTCAGACTTAGACATCATCATTATAGCAGCTTGTCATCGGACGACAAGTAGGTTACGGTTTAACTCTTTTAGACTTTACATATATAGGCTATAATTGTTCTAATTAACATCCTTGGGTTGGGTTTATTAGCATGACACCCCCATACCTTGTCCGCTTCTTCATGTTTATCTTTTTCTTGCTTCGATGATTCTAGTATTCATTGTAGTTGATAGTATAACCCTTGTGGTCCTTTGTGACCTTGTATTTGGCTCTGGACTATAGATGGGGAGTTATTTGGGAATGTTCGCGAGTCTCGAACATCGAGATTAGTTTATAGAGCTGGTTATCTATGTTGTAGAGCGATTGGAGCCTGTGTAGGGCCGATAGGTTGGTTGTGAGCCATTGGGCTACTGTTTGTGATTGGGCATCCTATTAGCATGCATATAAAGAGATTTTGCCACATGTTTTACTATGGTTTTAGCTTCGGTCCTACTATAAATGGTTTTCTAAACCTTACATGGCCCCGAGGGCCCATTTTTGGTAAACTGAACTTTGAAAGAGAATTAGAATCGATTTTCGGATCTTCTTGGAGTAAAAGAGTTAAAAAGGTGATTTTATCACAGTGTTTTCACTTATACTAGACCTAGTTGAGACATGGTGCTAGACATGCTTTTATATTGCTTTGAGATGATATTAGACTCGGTCGAGCTGAGCACCTAACTTGTTTTATCACTATATTAGACCCAGTTAAATCCGGGCACCCTTATTGGGATTTTTTAGACTTGACTCACTATTTTAGCCTCGGTTACGCTTGGGTAGCCTTATTGGGGTTTTGAGATCTGGCTTACTGATTTAGACCCAACTATGCTCCGAGCAGATTTATATGGGCTTCTGAGAGTTTGCAGTTTTTAGTATGTGGTCTATGAGTAGACCTCAATAGACCTTGATGATCCGGACCAGGGGCTACATGCCATGAGTGTCAGAGGAGGGGTGTAAGTGAAGTTGAGGTACTCGAGGGAATCTCTTCCATGGATTCTGCCTCTATTAGGCCTTTTAGGTACTGGAGGGGGTAACATACCGCACTACTATCACACTTGGTTTCAGCATATCATACCACATTATGCATATTATTTTCAAGATCCACCCTTGTCTGCTGTCTTCTCAGTGTACACTCTGGTAATATAGGATGTCAGAGGGTTTATTTTTACTTGTATGCATTTCTCGAGTGTATGGGCGCCCGTTGGGACTGTAGGTAGGCTTATTATGATCCTATCGTGTTGTTGGTTCTGATTATTGTTATATTCGGGTACTTATTCGATGATTTACATTTGGGATTTGTGCTATAGATACTTCTGGTTCACTTTATGGCTACACTTGAGTTATTGGTTGGTTATTCGTGATTAAGAGATATGGTTCCATTATACTGTTGGTTTCTACTCTGAGAGTGTATTATTGGCATGTTTTAGTAGTAGAATTGGGTTTCAAGCATTATTAGGTTATTTGGTTTCTCTCCTTCCCTTATTTCACTTGTGGTTACTGGTATACCGCCTATTTTTCTAAAACACACTCTCTCTTTATATATGTTGTTATTACAAGGACCCCAGGTGTGTTCTTTCTTTCCTTCACCTATGTCTATGAGATATATATTTCTAGTAGCTAGCCAAGTATGTTATTTTCTTCTTGTATTAATTTTGTGCTAGCTTTCATGTACCTATTCATTGTTTCTGTGACTACTTGTTTCATTTCTGCTATACTATTATTTTTATATCTTATATGCGCTCAGTCAGCCTATGATGCCTACTGGGTACCCGTTGCTTAGCAATTGGTGCTTATACTATACTCTACATCTTCCTGGTGCAGATCCTAGTGTGGGACATCACCGCTGATCCATTGCGGACTTGTGTGGGTTGATTTTGGACTAACTGAGGTTGAGGGTGAGCTCTTGACGACCAGGGCTTAGCTTTTAGCTCATCTTTTATATCGTGTACTCTTTTTTTTATTCAGAGACATATGTGTATATATTCTTTTGATCCTTTATACACTGTATATTTAGTACCGACTCTTATACTATGATACCAGGTCGTGGGTTTGGTTTAGTTTCTGTTTATTATACTCATATTGCCTATTTCTTTATTTATTCCTTTTCTTTCTCTATTTTATACTATTCTTCTGCATGCTTGTTAGATATTTGCCCATTAATAATTATTCCAGACTACGAGGATTGGTTCTCCTATCGGGGGATTGTAGGTGCCATCATGACCGAGAAATTAGGTTGTGACAAAGAGATAAACTCTTATGTTTGCAAGTTAGTGAATTTCCTTTACGAGCTCTTTCTTTCCTTCCTAAACATGAGATAGACTTCTCATGGACAATCTTCTATGGGAATTGGCAACTATATTCGCCTTTCCGGGATGATAGAAGATGCTCATATCATAATCCTTGAGTAGCTCAAGTTATCTTCTCTGCATGAGGTTCAACTCTTTGTAATTGAATACATACTGTAGACTTTTATAAATAAGTGAATACATCAACATGAACCCCATAGAGATAGTTACACTAGATATTCAAAGGAAACATTATTGCTGCTTATGCAAGATAATGAGTCGGGTAATTCTCTCATGGTTCTTAAGTTGCCTAGAGGCATAAGCTATAACTTTGCCATGCTACATTAGAACACAACCAATACAAACTCCTGAGGCATCAAAATACAGAATAAAATCATCAGTTCCCTTTGGTAGGGTCAATACTAGAGCAGAAGTTAACCTTGTTTTCAAATCCTGAAAACTCTTCTCATACGCTTTGAACAACTGAAACTTAGCTTTCTTCTGAGTAAACCTTTTCAACTGAGCAGCAATAGAGGAGAAACCCTCTACAAATCTTTTGTAGTAATAGTTGCATCAAAATACACATGCAAGTATACTCGATCGTACAAGTAATATTAGATTTAGTGACCAAATATTGTATCCATAGAGACTTGCTGATTAATTATCTACTAAATTAAACTAATATTAATATTTATTCAAGCGGTAGATCCCAAAGATATATTGATGAATTAACTAAAAAATAAAAAATAATTAATGAACAATTAACCAGATAAAGAGCAGATTTTCATAATTAATGTGATGAAATTTGTAATGACTCTCTCAATCATTATAAGGTGGTTAGGATCATAAGTACCCTGTTAAAATTCCCCTAGTGAATTAAGTTAATAAAATCTTAAGGTGGGGCAGTATAAGACTAAAAATTTGTGTTGTGTGTATTCATGGTAAATTTTGATTTGTGGTATTGTGTCTTGGAGTGTCGTATTCTATTAGCGGTGACCTAGTAATCTAGACCTCTATAAGAAAATTTGAGCGTATGAGTAATTTCATAGTGTGTAGTTTTAGTGGTTGCCGCGTTGGGATAGTTTTGTGATGTCTTAAGTTTGAAAAATGTGTTGTCAAATAGGGATGCTGAATAGAATTCCTGAGTTACTGGTTCAGGAACCACTGTAGAAGAATGATTCCTAATGTAGCAAGACTGTAGTAGGGGTCGTCGTACCACAATAGCATATTCTGGCAATTTGCTAGGGCTTGCCATAGCGAGCCTAATTTCACCGTAGTAGACTCACCTCAGCGAGAAATGGTCTGTTGTAGTTAGTGATGGAAGGTAGAATGCTTCTTTAAGTGATTTATTTTGAGTTCCATATCATAAACTCCAAAGCCTTATTCCAGAGCTCCAGATAGGCAATTTTCCCAAGGCTAGGGTGCATTTTCTCATTGAGGTAAATTATTCCATCAATCTCTTTTCCTATAATCCATTAACAACATAGAATCGCTAGGGAGATTGTGATAGTGGAATTTTGGGGTTAGAACCCTAAGTTTATGAAAATTGTATGAAAGCCTATGAGTAGATAAAATATTCATCTAGAATGCTTCTAGGGTATAGATAAATACTTTCTAGCATAAATTTAATATTTTTTAACATGAATTATAGAGATCGGGAATCGTGAGTTCCATAAGAATGGGACCTTTAGCATAAAGCTGCTTAAAAGGAGGAAACTGGTGTAGAAACTATATGAATGATGATAAAGTGGATATTATGGAACTAGATTATGATAAGTTGACCCTTGAGTAATATTATAGACCTCGAATAAGGGTAGAATTAATGGGGTTGAAATCCCAAAGCTTGAAATTGAGGAGTAAATGATTAATTGCTCTTGTAATTATTATTTTTAAACTTTGAACATTCTGAGGCATGGAGGAAAGGAAAGGCTTTGGTGATTGAGCTTCCTTGATTTGGGTTCTTCGGTTGAGGTAGGTTACAATTTCTATATGGAGTTAGACTTAATATAGTTCCTCGTATGTGTTTTTGAATTGATAAGCATGTTTGTTGGTATTCAGATATAATATGTGATTACATATATGTTTGGATTGAAAATCCTTGAATAAATCAGCTTATACTTGTTTGAAGCCTATCTTTAAATGACTTATGATTATAAAGTGCACTTGTTATATTTTGTGTACTTGTTAATAATATCCTGAGAGATAGTTGAGAATAAAAACATACTTAGATATATTAAGAGAAAAATATACATACTATTTTATTATTGAGTTGCTCAAGTCCGATGTGAGCTTATGGGCAAGTAGATATATGACGGATTGGGTACCACATCAGTGTGGTACATAGACCCGAGGTTGTCCCCTGCAGGTCATGACTAGCTTGAGATAAATAATACCCTTTAGCATGTGTATACAGGTGATTGATCATTGTGAATACTGATATGATTTAGAGTGAGGCTAATGAAATACAGAACTTTATAATTGCGAAATAAGAGTGGACAAGATCCATGGTTTGTAATGTGACTGCTTATAATTGCAGAGTTTTGAGATGACTTTATGTATTTGTGGTGGCAACTTATAGGTCTTGACTATTTGACATTGATATGTCCGTGTTTGGGCTGTCTATCTGACTGTGGTAATTAATTTATTCTGTGAGTTATTGATTTGTGTTGATGTACTTGCCTACCTGTTTATTTGATTCATGAGATATACTTGTTACTATTTTGAGTCAGCCTATGATACCTACTCGTACATAGTGTTTGTATTGATGCTACTCTTGCACTTATTTTTTTGAGTCCAGACTGTGTTTCAGAGACTTTGACATGACCTCATCTATAGCACAATTCAGTGACCGATTCGAGGGTGAGCTACTCCCATTCATGGCCGCCATGGATCTTCTTAGTTACATATGTCTTCTTTTCGAACAATGTTATGTATTAGTGATTTTGGATTACTCTTAGACACTTTTTAGTTAGCATCCTTTGTACGTGACTTTTAGATTTTGGGGATATATTAGTTTTTTCCTGCACTTTATTTATTAAGTTTTGAGATTTAGCTATTATGCTTTGCAAGTTATCATATTTTGTTTAATTGAATGGATTAAGGCTTGGATTAGATGGTAACGCTTGGATCGCCCACTAGAGGGGTTAGTGTGAGTGCCACTCACGTCCATTTGGGTTATGACAAAGTTGGTATCGAAGCTTTCGATTTGTCAATCTTGTCTTACAAGGTAATGTCTAGTAGAGTCTTGCAGAATGGTACATGGACATTTGAACTTTTCTTGTAGAGGCTATAGGACAATAGGAAAACTCAATTTCTTCTTTCTTTCATACTATTACCTGATTTCATTTGGTATCTGGCGATCCAATTTATTATCTGACCTCTTTCATTCTTTCTTTCGTAGATAGTGAGCACATGTGTAGTAGAGGCAATAGCAGCAATACCCAAGTCAGTTGTTGGGGTCGTGGCTTATAGCAGTGGATGCACGAGAGGAGGTGGTAGGGGTAGGGGACATAGTGCAGAACCCACTAGGGGCAGAGCTCCATCTACTGGACATGTCTTTGACAGTTCAGAGTCCCTTCTACCACCTAAATATCAGGCCGTGTTAGTAGCAAAGGAGGTAGTAACACTGGATTAGGAAGGTGTTGCACCTGCTCTAGCTACTACGGATGTACTACAGTAGGAATTGACTCTACTAAGTGTATTGGCAGGGACTAGGGTAGCACCCACAGTTCTAACAGGACAAACTCTGGAAGTCCACGATGTTGTTGTTGTGGCTCCGCGGATGGATGAGGCTTCTAAGATTGGGATATTTTTGAGACTGGTGGTTGGGCTAGTGATGATTGAGGAGGAGAACAATTTATTTTGGAGGTTCACAAAAATAAAGCCTCCAATTTTCTATGGTACCAAGACTGAGGATGCTTACAAGTTCATTATTGATTATCATGAGAGGCTACATAAAATAGGGTAAGTAGAGAGGTATGGAGTGGAGTTTTTCACCTTTCAACAGCATGGAGATGCAAAGTTATAGTGGAGAGCTTATGTGGAGTGTAGGATAACTAGGCTACCTCCATTGACTTGGATACAGTTCTATTTTGTCTTTCTAGAGAAGTATGTCCCTCATTATTTACGGGATAAGAAATAGGATGAGTTTACTAGTATTGGCAGGGCAGTTCTTTAGTTACAACCTATGAGGATCGATTTCACTTGCTCTCTAGGTATTCATTACAGTTGTTGCACATAGATAAGGAGAGAGTTTATAGGTTCGTTAAAGGGTTGAATATCAAACTTCAACTTTTGGCTCTATAGATGGTGTCTTTTGGGAAGATTTTCCAGATAGTGGTTTGAGTATACCAGGAATGTGGAAGGGTTAAAATAGGATAGTTATGCTAAGTCTGCTGAAAAGAATGCCCAAAAGGGTGGTATCTATAGTGGCTCTTTCTCAAAGGGCCTAATTTCTCATGGGTATTCTAGATGTCCCATTCAGTCAACCATGCATATATTAGCTAGAATTCTGCTAGAGGCCAGCCAGTCTTCTTCAAATCATAGTGGTTACGTTACCTCTTCGCTTTAGCTTAGAGGCCCACTCTGGATAGGGCATGATATGACTGCGGGGAGGTTTGGCTCATTCAGAGGTGGTGTCACAGGTTTACACAAACTAGTTATCCAACTCAGTAGAAGGATCCCCGAGCTCCAGCTCTAACAGGTAAGAAAGGTGGTGCATATGGTAGAGATCTTCCTCAGGGTTTGCATGGTGGCCACATGGATGGTAGAGGTGGAACTCATCATAACTAGGGTGGTGGAATTGCTGGTAGAGGTGGTACTCAACCCGATAGAGGTGTCATGTAGATAGGTGGTGGAACTCATTTCTTGCTTTTCCCAGTAGACCCAAGGTAGAGGCGTTTGATGCAGTTATCATAGGTACTATTCTAGTCTGTGACAGGATGGCTACAACCTTATTTGATCTAGGATCCATCTTTTCTTATGTGTCTACATATTTTGTTGTGGGTCTAGACATGATTTGTGATTTACATGATGTGCTTGTATTTGTTTCTACTCTTGTTGGTAATTCTGTGATAGTAGATAGACTGTACCATGTTTTTCTTGTTACATTCATGGGATATAAGACCTGACTAGACTTTTTGATTCTTGACATGGTGGATTTTGATATCATTATGGGGATGATTTGGTTGTCACCATATCATACGATATTAGATTGTAATGCTAAGATTATGACTATAGCAATGCCTGGTATGTCTAGACTTGAGTGGAAGTATGACTATAGCCCTATTCGTAAGAAGATTACATCCTTTATTTATGCTAAGAAGTTGATAGAGAAGAGGTGTTTGGCATTTTTAGCACATCTTTGGGACACTAGTGCAGAGGTTTTATTTATAGGGTCAGTTTCTTTAGTTTGTGAGTTCTTGAAAGTGTTTCCCATGGACTAACCTGGCATACCACCAGACTGTGATGTTGACTTCTATATTGATTTAGAGCCTGGCATGCCACCAGACCATAATGTTGACTTCTACAGTGATTTAGAGCCTCGCACTCATACTATTTCTATTCTGCCATATCATATGGCACCGGCAGAGTTGAGATAATTGATAGTTCAGTTGTAGGACCTACTTAGTAAGAGTTTTATTCATTTGAGTACCTCTCTGTGAGGTTATCTTGTGCTATTTGTAAAAAAAGTATGGAAGTATGCATATGTTCATTGACTATCATCAGCTGAACAAGGTCACTATTTAGAACAAATGTCCTTTTTTCCGCATAGATGACTTGTTTGATCAGCTCGAGGGTGCGTCCATATTCTCTAAGATTGACTTGAGGTTTGGGTATAATCAGTTGAAGATTCTAGTTAAGGATACACCTAAAACTACTTTTTGGACTAGTTATAGGCATTATGAATCTTGGGTAATGTCTTTTGGGCTTACTAATGCCCCAGCTACCTTTATGAGTTTGATGAATGGAACTTTTAAGGCGTATTTGGATTTATAATTATTTTTATTGATGACATCTTGGTATATTCTAAGAGTAAGAAAGAGCATGAGAATCATTTGAGAGTAATGTTGGGGTTGTTGAAAAAAAAGCAATTGTACGCTAAATTTTCTAAGTGTGAGTTTTGGCTGGCTTATCTATCCTTTTTGGGGAATGTGGTTTTAAAGGAGGGGATTATGGTTGATCTGCAGAAAATAGAGGTATTTAAAAGTTGGGCTAGGCCCACTTCAGTGACAGAGATTCATAGCTTTGTGAGGTTGGCTAGTTATTATCACCAATATGTGAAGGGGATTGCTTCTATTGCTTCCCAGCTAACTCGTTTGACTTAGAAAGATGTATCATTTCAATGGTCTGATTAGTGTGAGGAAAGCTTTCAAAATCTCAAGACTTTGTTGATTATAGCTCATATTCTTGCATTGCCTGTAGAGGGTGAGGACTTTGTTGTTTATTATGATGCTTCACATTTTGGTCTAGGTGTTATTTTTGTTATAACCCTTCCAATCATTCCTGTGTTTATTCTTTCTTTGTACTATTAGAGCTTGCTTGTAGTGGCCCCAGGTCATTTATGGCTTACTGGGACTGGTGGTTTGGTGCCCTGGCCGTTCGTTTGGTCATTATGGCCGTTTCCTAGTTTTAGAGCTTAACCTTAGGATATCATTGCCTTCGGTCAACATTCATGGTAAACATTCTTGGAATCAAATTTTGACAGTTCCATTAGCTCTGGAGCGTGGATTTTGGTCTAGATGGATCCTTGGTCGGGGTCTGGGAGCTTTTGATTTGGTTTTGTGTTGCTTTTTATGTTTTCTAGCCAGTTGAACTTGGAAGTTTGACTTTGGTCAACATTGGAGAAGATGGCCTCGGATGGGATTTCTATCAGCGTTGTTAGTTCCAGAATGTCAACTTTGGGCGAGAGGGACCTTTGGTTTGGGTCTCGAGGCTTCCGGACTCATTTTGGGGTATTGAGTTTCATTTTGGCTTAAGGTTGGTTTTTGGGCATTGGGCCCACTTTTTGTTAAACCTACCTCCGTTGGGTTTTCTGTCAGTTTTATTGAGTCCAAAATGCAGTTTCTGGTGTAGTAGCATAGTTTATTTACGTGTGCAGGGTCCTGGATGAGCCATGTAGGCCCACCCAGAGACTTTTTTCCTTCAGATTTCTATTGGTTGTTGTTGCAGGTGCAGGCCTATGGCCTTAATCGCGACCGCGAAGGAAGCCATCGCGATCGTTATGGTTTGCCTTATTAATCATTGCGATCGCAAAGGTCCCTTCACGCAATCACAATGAAGGGCTTGTGGCCCAGCCTCCTTTGCTCTATGATATCGCGAGATCCTTCCTCATAATCGCGATGAAGCCCCTCCCCTCTTGCTCTTTGCGATCGTGTGGCTAGTCCCCGCGAATTTGATGGTCTAGCCAGCGTGGTCCTCACAATCGTGTGGGGTCTCTTCGCGATCGCGAAGAAGGACCTTTGGCAGTATATAAAGTCCCTTATTTGCTTTCATCACCTTCAAACCAATTTTCCCCATTGATAACAACTCCAAACTCACAAAAACTTAATGTAGCTTCAAATCTTGGTGCTAGAGTGTGATTTTTTTTGCCCGTGATCATTTCTCCATCAAAATTGTAAGTTCTAATCCATTTAATTCTGTAATTCTCCTCCTTGATTTCCTTAAGTTGTTCTTATAGATTATAGGCTATTTTGGGCCATTTCCATGGCTAATTTCTTCTAATATTCTGAGCATGCACTCACGGGAGTGTGGTAATCATTGTGCACCTTTCTATTTTTGGCTTTGAGTTGTGGGGCCCACGCACTGCTTGTGACCTAAATTTTGACCTAGCTATACTTTTAGCAATATAGGTATCCTTAGCTTTATTTTAATGCATAGACTATGTTTATGATAGTTTGACTGTTATTCAGAGCTTTTCGGAGCGAATTGGGATTGGACATTGTCGTTCTAGCAGCTTGTCGTCAGATGACACGTAGGTTATGATTTAATACTTCTACACTTTGCGTATATAGGCTATAATTATTCTAATTAGCATCCTTGGGTTGGGTTTATTAGCTTGGTACCCCAAACCTTGTCCGTTCCTTCATATTCATCTTATTTTCGCTCATATGGTTTTACCATTAATTATAGTTAGTAGTATCACCCTTGTGGTCCTGTGTGGCCTTGTATTCGACTCTAGATTATAAATGGTTGATTATTTTGAATGTCCGTGAGTCCTGGACATTGATTTTTGGTTGTAAAGCTGGTTATCTTTGTTGTAGAGTGATAGGAGCCTGTGTAGGGCCGATAGGTTGATTGTGAGTCGTTGGGCTACTGTTTGTGATTGAGCATGCCATTATCATGCATAAATAGTGGTTTTCTACATGTTTTACTATTGTTTTGGCTTTGGGCCTACTATCAATGGTTTTTTAAACCTTGCATGGCCCTGAGGGCCTATTTTCGGTAAAAATGGTTATAAAAGTTTTGGAATTGATTTTCGTGGATCTTCTTGGGGTAAAAGAGTTAAAAGGATTATTTTATCACTGGTTTTCATACTATTACTAGACTCGACAGAGCTGGAGTGCTATACATATTTGCCTACTGATTTGAAATAATACTAGACTCGGTCGGGCCAAGCATCATACTTGTTTTACTAAGGTTTTAGACTCGGCTATGCTCTGGGCACCCCTATTGGGGTCTTTGAGACTTGATTTACTATTTTAGTCCTGGATAGACTCTACGCATGCATTCTCGAGATTTTGTTACTAGCTTGGATTTGAATACACTCCGAATGATTATATTGAGGCTCTGAGATTAGTATGTGGTTGAGTACCTCCATAGACCTTGTCGATTTAGACTAGAGGATACATGTTGAGTGTGTTAGAGGAGGGGTATATAGTGTAGTTGAGGTATACGGCCATGTCCTTCCGTGGATTCTACATACTGGGCCCATAGGCATTGGAGGAGGTACATACAGAGTTACTGTTCCACCTAGTTTTTACTATTGCATCATATCATTCATTTGCATGAGATTCCACCCATTTTGTTGTTTGTTGAGTGTACACTCTGGTAGTATGGGATGTCAAAGGGTTTGTCTTCACTTGTATGTGTTCCTCAGGTGTATGGATGCCCGTTAGGACTGTAGGTAGACTTACTATTATTCTATCACATTCTGGTTCTGATTATGGCTATATTCGGGTTCTCATTCGAGGTTTTACAGTTGTAGTTGTGTAGTATAAGCTTCTGGTTCACTTCATGGTTTTACTTGGATCATTGGCTGATTATTCCTACCTTGAGATTGTATTATTGGCATGATTTGGTTGTTTAAATATTGGGTTTCAAGCATGAGTTCGTCCACTTGTTTTCCTTTCTTCCCTTTTCACTTGAGGTTACCGGTATACCGCTTACTTCTTAAAACTCTCTCTTTATATATATTATTATTACAAGGACCCCAGGTGTGTTCTTCTTCCCTTCATGTCACGACTCAATTTCTCGGTCATGATGGCACCTACAACGCCCCAGTAGGCGAACCAATTCCCATAGCCCAAGACAGTTAGTAATGGGCTACTATCTAACAAATAAGCGGAAGAATAGTTTAATAAGCAAAAGTAAGGGAGTAAGATGAGGAGAATAGATAACAGGAGTATATATATATACATATGCGGAAACTAAACCAAACTCCAAGACCTGGTATCATAGTATAGAGCCGAAACTACATACATGGAGTGCAAACGATCCAAAACAATATATACAGATGTCTCTGAATGGTAATAGAGTACATAAAGCAAAAGATAAACTAAAGCTAAGCTCCGATCGCCAAGAGCTCACCCTCAGTCTGAGGTAGTCCCCAACAGATCTCCAAGCATGAATCACACCGATCTAACGACGATGGCCCACGCTAGGATCTGCACCCAAAGATGCAGGGGTAGGGGTGAGCACCAAATGCGAAGCATAAGGTACCCAGTAGGTATCATAGTCCGACTGGGCACATATAAGATAAAAGCGTAGTAACAGACAGAATAGAATCAAGCAGTCACAGAAATCAACGAAAGGTACACAGGAACTAGCCCAGAGGGAAATCAACAGAACCACATGTGAGCCCAGTAAGCAGAATATACACACCATAGGCACAGGTGAAAGTAAGGAGTAATGCACCTGGGGTCCTTGCAATAACAGTGTATACATAATAAGTTTACGAAATGGACGGTATACCGGTAACCTCAAGTGTAAGAAGAAGAGAGAAAGAGTAATGATAGGCATGCTTAGAGACATGAATCAAGCCCAAACTAATCATATCAATCTCAAATCCAGCAACTAACAGTCTAGCAGTAACCAATTTTATAATTAATCGTAACAGGGAACAATTCTGTAAGTAAATAGCAAGAATCTACCTACAGTCCCCCGGCCGCCCATACAACCGAGGAACACAAACAAGTGAAAACAAACCCTCCGGCATCCCATACTACCGGAGCGTACAATCAACAAACAACAAACAAGGGTGGAGCCTCAAACAATGAATGATATGATGCATGAAGATCTCAAGTGAAATGGTATTTGTGTATGTACCTCCTCCGGCGCCGATCCGTCCCAGCAGGTAGGTTCCATGGAAGGACACTGCCCCTATACCTCTACTCCACTATATACCCCTCCTCTGGCACACGCAGCCCGTAGCCCCTGGCCCGGATGGCAAGGTCCATGGAGGTCCCAGACCCCATGCTAAAACTCAGTATCAAAACATGTCGTCCGGAAGCAAGTCCGGTATCAAGATAGAGACCCAGTCTCGAATATGCAATGCCCAGACCCTGTCCAAGACTAAAGTAGTACGAAAATGTCTCAAAAACCCCTCCAAGGGTGCCCGGGAATAACCGGGTCTAAACAGTAAAAAGTCATCTCAGGTGTTCAGTCCGACCGAGGTTAAAATCATCTCAAGTAGCAAGAAAACTCAACTAGCACCCCGGCCCTGCCGAGTCTAGCGTGAATCGTAAAACTGGTGATTAAAAACATAATTTAACTTCTTTTATCCAGGAATATTCACAAGTTAAATCAACCATTTCCAAATCATTTCCATCAAAAACAGGGCCCCCGGGGCCATGCAAGGTTTAGAAAATAGTGCCAGTAGGCCCGAAGCCAAAACCATAGTAAAACATGGAATAAAACCTCTTTATATGCATGGAAATGGTATGATCACACACAATAGCTGCCCCAGCAGCTCACAATCAACCTATCGACCCTGCACAGGCCCACAGCTACTCAGCAAGCATAACCAGCCTAGAAGGATAATTCTATGCCCGGGACTCGCGGACATTCCCAAAATCCCACCTTCTATGTTCCATAGTCAACAAGGCCTCACAGGACCACAAGGGTAAATAAAATATATCGGCAAATACTACAAGCAACGGAGGGACAAAAGAAGGCGGACATGAATAAAGCGGTCGAGGTCTGTGGTACCAACCTAATAAACCAACCCAAGGATGCCCATTAATACAATTTTATCCTATATATGTGTAGTCTAGGGAAAATAAACCGTAAACTACCTGTCGTCCGATGACAAGCTCGAACCTCTCCGAAAAGAAGCTCCGAAACGAAATCAAACTTGAACTCGGGCTTGAATAACTTGACTTCGATAATTGATTTTCTTAATATCGCATCAAAATATTTTTCCAACCCAATTTCTTCAACCCATAAAGATACATATAGTAGTGGTATTCCTATATGCGTACAGTGCCTATCCCTTTTGCTAAAGAGCAAAATATACATATGTATATGTACTGCCAACCAATAGTACATTAGGCAGCCACCTCTCACCCTTAGCTTGCTGGCCACTTCCTCCACCTCCACGTGGAATGGAGGTGGCAACCCATATATTCACTTTCCAATATATATCTACTCGGGTATTGCATAAATTCGTGGTATAATAAATATAATTTTTTAAATATAACATAATTCATAGAAAATTATTTCAAGTAAAACCTACTATATTATAATAATAAATTTCAACATCACTAAATTTACTATCTCCGTTAAAATATTACAATGTATAAAAACCTTATAAAATAAATACATATAAAATTATATCGTATCAAAAATATTTTCCATAAACCTTTAAAATATTTTGAAAAGGTAATAATAATATTTTACCAAATTCAACTTTTAAATAAAATATTTTCAAATACACGCGATGTTAATAAAATTCTTAAATTAAGTTTGCAACTCACCATCGCACGATTTTGATACTCAAGAACTCTCTCGGAATCCTCCCTTATGTTTTCTCACTGTTTCAGAACTGAAATGGCATTTTAAAACGTGAAGTTGAGGCTTAAATCGAGTTTAACCCGAACCGGTTCGCGACCCGGTTCGCAACCCATTTTCTGCCAGACAGTCCGCGGTAAAACAGTCATAACTTTTTACTCCGAGATCAGTTGGACGTGAGGTGTTGTGCGTTGGAAACTAGACTCGTAGACCTTCGATTTGGTATTTTGGGGGACTTCTAACTCTTTATATATTGAGAGAAAAGCCTTGAGACATTTGACCCAAAGTTCAGAAAATTTATCAAAGAAACTTACGATCAAACAAATGGACCCGGCGCCGAAATACCGGTCCCGACAAGCCTTAAATGACTTGGGGCCACTACAAACAAGCTCTAACGGTTCAAGGAAAATGTATACGTGGAAATAACCGAAAGGGTCATTACATCATCCACTACTAAAAAGGACTTTCATCCTCGAAAGTCAAGGTCAAGGGGGTACCTGAAGGCTAAAATAGTTGTGGATACTGATCCCGCATATCTCTCTCAGTCTCCCAGGTAGCCTCCTCGACTGGACGGTGCCTCCACTGAACCTTAACAACCGGGATCTCTCG
>QJPP01005471.1:0-66542 GCA_003996215.1 Jaltomata sinuosa
GAAGATTGATTTGAGGTCTGGCTACCATCAGTTGAGGACTAGGGTGGAGGACATCCCTAAGACAGCATTCAGGACACGTTATGGCCATTATGAGTTCCTGGTGATGTCTTTTGGGTTGACTAATGCCCCCACAACCTTTATGAACTTGATGCACAGGGTTCTTGGCCCGTATTTGGACTCATTTGTGATAGTTTTTATAGACGACATCTTGGTATACTCGCGTAGTAGAGATGAGCATGAGCAACACTTGAGGTTTATACTCCAGACTTTGAGAGATCATCGGCTTTATGCCAAGTTCTCAAAGTGCGAGTTTTGGCTTGAGTCAGTTGCATTCCTAGGGCACGTGGTGTCTAAGGATGGGATTAAGGTTGACCCGGGAAAGATTTCTGCGGTTTGTGATTGGCCTAGACTTACTACTGCTACTGAGGTCCGCAGCTTTATTGGGTTAGCAGGTTACTACAGACGGTTCATTGAGGGATTTTCCTCCATAGCAGCACCCTTGACTATGCTGACTAGGAAGGATGTCCCATTTCAGTGGTCGGATCAGTGTGAGGATAACTTCCAGAGGCTTAAGGCCTTATTGACTTCAGCTCCAGTTTTGAGTTTGCCGGTTGAGGGTCAGAGCTTCTCCGTGTATTGTGATGCTTCTGGGGTTGGTCATGGTTTTGTGTTGATGCAGCAGGGTCGAGTAATAGCATATGCATCGAGGCAGCTGAAGGTTCACGAGCGCAACTACCCCACTCTTGACTTAGAGTTGACGGCGGTAGTTTTCGCGCTTAAGATCTGGAGGCATTACCTATATGGAGTTCACTGTGAGATCTTCACTGATCACCGTAGTCTTCAGTATATCACGAGTCATCTAGAGTTGAACTCGAGACAGAGGAGATGGGTCGAGTTACTGAAGGACTATGACTTCACTATTCTGTATCATCCGGGGCAAGGCAAACGTGGTAGCGGATGCCTTGAGCCGGAAGGCAGTGAGTATGGGTAGCCTAGCTTCTCTTTCAGTTTCAGAGCGATCATTGGACTTGGACATCTAGTCCTTGGCTAACCGTTTGGTTAGGCTTGACTTGTCGGATCCTAGCAGAGTTCTCGCCAGTATTGAGGTTCGTTCTACTTTGATTGATCAGATTCAGAGCCGTTAGTTTGAGGATCAGCAGTTGTGTGACCTTCGTGATCGGGTTGTTCAGGGTGAGACCAGCCAGGCTACTCTAGATTCAGATGTGGTTCTGAGGTTTGATAGTCGCCTTTGTTTTCCGAGGATTAGTGATTTGATTCAGTTGATACTTCATTAGGCACATTGAACTAGATACTCCATTCACCCTAGCACAGCAAAGATGTATAGAGACTTGAGACAGCTTTACTGGTGGAGTGTTATGAAGCAAAATATAGCGGAGTTCATATCTCGGTGCTTGAACTGTCAGCAGGTTAAGTTCGAGCACATGAGACCTGGTGGTTTGATGCAGCGACTTCCCATTCCTGAGTGGAAGTGGGAAGGGATTACTATAGACTTCATTGTTGGTTTGCCTCGTACTTCTCATGGGTTTGATTCCATATGGGTGATTGTTAATAGGCTGACTAAGTCAGCATATTTCTTGCCGGTTCAGACTTCTTATGGTGCAGAGAGGTTAGCTCAGATCTACCTTCTTGAGATTATTTGGTTGCATGGGGTCCCAGCTTCTATTATTTCAGACCGCGGCACTCAGTTCACATCTCAGTTCTGGAGGGCTATTCAGCGAGATTTAGGTACTGAGGTTCATCTTAGTACCGCTTTCCACCCTCAGACAGATGGCCAGTCTGAGAGGACCATTCAGATTCTGGAGGACATGCTTCGGGCCTGTGTTCTTGACTTCGGAGGTTCTTGGGATTAGTTTGTTCCCTTGGCAGAGTTTGCTTATAATAAAAGCTTCCATTCGAGTATCGGCATGGCACCTTTTGAGGCTTTGTATGGTAGGCGTTGTAGATCACCAGTAGGTTGGTTTGATGGTTTTAGTTCTGGGCCACAGAGCACAGATTTGCTTCGAGATTCCTTAGATCAGGGTCGAGCGATTCAGGACAGACTTCGGGCAGCTCAGAGCAAGCAGAAGAGTTATGCTAATCGTAGGCTTCATGCCTTGGAGTTTAGTGTCGGTGACTTGGTGTTTCTCCATGTATTGCCCATGAAGGGCGTGATGAGATTTGGTAGGTGGGGCAAGCTTAGCCCCAGGTACATTGAGCCGTTTGAGATTCTTCAGAGGGTTGGTAGCGTTGCCTATCAGCTAGCCTTGCCTCCGATGTTTTCAGCTATACATCCTGTATTTCATGTTTCGATGTTGCGTCGGTATATCCCAGATGAGCCTCATGTGTTGCAGTGGGATTCAGTTCAGTTGGGTGAGGGTTTAGCCTTTGTTGAGGAGCCGGCAGCTATTTCAGCCATAGATGTCAGGAGATTGAGGTCTCGAGAGATCCCGGTTGTTAAGGTTCAGTGGGGGCACCATCCAATCGAGGAGGCTACCTGGGAGACCGAGAGAGATATGCGGGCTCAGTATCCGGAGCTGTTTGAGCCTTCAGGTACCCTCTTGACCTTGACTTTCGAGGACGAAAGTCCTTTTTAGTAGTGGATGATGTAATGACCCTTTCGGTTATTTCCACGTATACATTTTCCTTGTACCGTTAGAGCTTGTTTATTGCGGCCCCAAGTCATTTAAGGCTTGTCGGGACCGGTAGTTCGGTGCCGGGGCCATTTGTTTGGTCGTATGATAAGTTTTGAAGTCAAGCAAGTCGGCAAAAGTTATCGTAAGTTTCTTTAATAAATTTTCTGAACTTTGGGTAATATGTCTCAGATCTTTTCTCTCAATATATAAAGAGTTAGAAGTCCCCCGAAATATCAAATCGAAGGCCTACGAGTCTAGTTTCCAACGCACAAAACCTCACATCAAACTGATCACGGGGTAAAAAGTTATGATTGTTTTACCGCAGACTATTTGGCAGAAACTGGGTCGCGAACCGGGTCGGGTCAAGATCGATTTAAAGCCTCAACTTCACGTTTTAAAATGTCATTTCAGTTCTGGAACAGTGAGAAAACATAAGGGAGGGTTCCAAGAGAGTTCTTGAGTATCAAAATCGTGCGATGGTGAATTGCGAACCTGAATTTAAGAATTTTATTAGCATCGCGCGTATATTTGAAAATATTTTATTGTAAAGTTATATTTTTTTATTACCTTTTTAAAGTATTTTAATGTGTATTAAAAATACTTTTGTTATGGCATAATTGTGTATGTATTTATTTTATAAGGTTTTTATACATTGTATTATTTTAACGGAGATAGTAAATTTAGTTATGTTAAAAATTATTATTATAATATAGTGGGTTTTGTTTGAAATAATTTTTTTATGAATTATTATATATTCAAAAGTCATATATATTTTACCACGAGCCTATGCAATACCCGGGTACTTACATAATGAGATAATGATAACTTGGGTGATGGCACCTCCACTTCCACGTGGAACTGGACGGATAGCTCAACCATTAAATGCAATACATGGGTGGAGGGGTATTACTTATATCTATATAAATTAATAGTTAGGCAAATTATGTTAAAATTTTACATGTCGGCAGCAGTTCCATCATTTACATACACTGCTAAGGTGATCTTTTCCTTTATTACTTCCATTAAACATAAGTTTAAAGGTCCAATATGACTTGCTGCATATTCATATGCGTATGATTGGAGAAGTTTAGGAGAAAAATCATTTTGACAATTTATTCAGTTACCGAAAGAAAATCAATTATCTACGTCAAGTTATTCAAGCCTAATTTCGAGTTTGATTTCATTTCGGAGTTTCTCAGAGCGGTTCGAGTGTGGACATCATCGTTCTAGCAGCTTGTCATCGGATGACATGTAGGTTATGGTTTAAAATCCCTAAACTTAGCATATATCGAATAAAATTGTACTAGCTGGCATCCTTGGGTTGGATTATTAGGTTGGCACCATAGACCTTGACCGCTTTATTCATGTCCGCCTACTTTTGTTCCTCCGTTGCTTGTAGTACTTGCCAATATATTTTATTTACCCTTGTGGTCCTGTGAGGCCTTGTTGACTCTGGAACATAGAAGGTGGGATATTGGGAATGTCCGCGAGTCCCGGGCATAGAATTATCTTTTTAGGCTGGTTATGCTTGCTGAGTAGCTATGGGCCTGTGCAGGGTCGATAGGTTGATTGTGAGCTGCTGTAAAGCTATTGTGTTTGATCATACCATTTCCATGCATATAAAGAGGTTTTATCCATGTTTTAGTACGGTTTTGGCTTCGGGCTTACTGGCACTATTTTCTAAACCTTGCATGGCCCCGGGGGCCCGTTTTGATAGAAATGAATTTAAAATGGTTTGATTTAACTTGAGATCTTTACTCAGAGATACCATTTCACTTGAGATCTTCATGCATCATACCATTCATTGTTTGAGGCTCCACCCTTGTTTGTTGTTTGTTGATTGTACGCTCCGGTAGTATAGGATGCCGGAGGGTTTGTTTTCACTTGTTTGTGTTCCTCGGTTGTATGGGCGGCCGGGGGACTGTAGGTAGACTCTTGCTATTTACTTACAGAATTATTCCCTGTTACGGTTAAGTATGGAATTGGTTACTGCTAGACTGTTAGTTTCTGGATTTGAGATTGATATGATTGGTTGAGTTTGATTCATGTCTCTGAGCATGCCTATCATTACTCTTTCCCTCTTCTTATACTTGAGGTTACCGGTTACCGTCTATTTCGTAAACTTATTATGTATACACTATTATTGCAAGGACCCCAGGTGCGTTGTTTCTTACTTTCACCTGTGCCTATGGTGTATATATTTTGCTTGCTGGCCTCACATGTGGTTCTGTTGACTTCCCTCTGGGCTAGTTCCTGTGTACCCCTTTTCGTTGATTTCTGTGACTACTTGCTTCTGTTCTGTCTGTTACTACGCTTTTATCTTATATGTGCCCAGTCGGTCTATGATACCTACTGGGTACCTTATGCTTCGCATTTGGTGCTCACCCTACCCCCTGCATCTTTGGGTGCAGATACTAGCGTGGGCCATCGCCGCTAGATCGCTGTGATTCGTGCTTGGAGATCTGTTGGGGACTACTTCAGACTGCGGGTGAGCTCTTGGCGATCGGAGCTTAGCTTTAGTTTATCTTTTGCCTTATGTTCTCTATTACCATTCAGAGACATCTGTATATATTATTTTGGATCGTTTGCACTCCATGTATATAGTTTTGGCTCTATACTATGATACCAGGTATTGGGGTTTGGTTTAGTTTCCGCATATGTATATATATATTCCTGTTATCTATTCTCTTCATCTTGTTCCCTTACTTTTGCTTATTAAACTACCCTCCCGCTTATTTGTTAGATAGTAGCCCATTACTAACAGTCCTGGGCTACGGGAATTGGTTCGCCTACTGGGGGGTTGTAGGTGCCATCATGACCGAGAAATCGGGTCGTGACAAATAAAATGGTTCTATATGGCATATACATCTTTCAAAATGCTAGCCCTACCTTTGGCACAAAAAAGGTCACCAAGTTAGAATACGCGCGTTGTTATATATTTTTATATGTTATAATTGCTTTATGTGCTACGTGTGTTGCTTGAATTAAGAATAAATTGATCCACTCCTATTTTTCAAGGACCTTTAGAACACCGTAGGCAAAAATATAAGCCCACTACCTAAAGTCTGACCAAAATACTCCAAGTCCTCCAAGTTTCTCCGAAAACCCTAAAGCCTTCTAAAAATCTCCACTCTTTCAGGAAAGGTCAAAATGGATGTTGCAATCATGCGCGAAAGAATTCTAAGGGTTTGAGAAGAAATTGATAAAGTTCAAAAGAAGCACAAGGAAGTTGATCGACTAATGAAAATTGCCATAGCTAGGTCCAAAGAGGTGGAGGAGCAGACCGCCAAAGACAAAGAAAGGATTGCCATGATTGATTAGATACTAGGCAAAACTAAGACTGAACCAAATTTTGATCTAGAACTCTAAGAACTTCTCCTAGAATTTAGGGACATAACTAGAGAGTTGGAACAAATCAACAAAGGAAAAGAGAGAGTAATTGAAGAATCTGAGGAAGATGAGCAAGTGTTCATGGGGTCCGCTCGGGCTAAGAACATTCATGAAAATTTTGGAAGGAATGCTGAAAACATTCAACTCCCTGACACAGGGATCAACCATTGGACCAAGATCAAGAGCGATGATATGTGGCCTACCATATTCAGACCAGGAGGATAGCCTATCACTCTCAAAGTTCACTCCCGAGAGTATGCCAAAAATTCAAAAGTGATCCTCTGTTCAGAAATTTATGAAACTTTGAAAGCTATGTGAGTTCTTCATCTCGACCAATCTGAAGGATTTAGATGTCACCCTCAGAATGAACACAAGGAATGTTCCTATCATCCGCGTTGAAAAGGGCATACCACTGATGAATGCAATGCCTTGAGAGCCAGAGTTTATCACATGATTAGTAGTGGCTAGATAAGCCATCTGTGGGGTCCTAGGACTATCCTCGCATGTGACCAAGTTGGTCCTGGCATGCCAATCACCAAGGATATATTAATACATCGATACGACTTTATGTTCTTTTAGGACACCTACTATGAGATTTATGCTAAGTTGGTTTAAGCCAAGATTCTGGAGCCAATGGAAAGAAAGCCAGGAAAGATGTATAGGGCTTGGCGCCAAGGAAAGGAGATTTGCCTCTATCATGCTGGGATAGAGGTCTATGATATCGAGACTTGCCGCCACTTTTAAGTCAACTTGGAATATCTCATTGAGATGGGAAAATTGAGTTGGAATTCCCACCTTATCATCCTTGAAGAAGAAAATCGAGAAGAGTCCAGAAGACCCGCCACTATCCAGATGAAACTTTAAAAGTAGTAGAGTTTTATTTTAGTTATTTCCTTTATGTCATTTTTACTTTACCCTGTAATCAAAGATAGTGGATGAATGAAATGAAATGGAAATGAACTTATCTATTACCTATTTGAACTATGTAGGGCCTGAATTCTCCTTCGTGGGATACGTAGGCAACCTTTCAAGGCCCGACCCCTATCTTTAAGAAATTTTTATTTCTCCACTTTGACAAGGGTATCAGAAAGTTCAGGAGATACAAAAACCAGAGATGCTACAAGATTAACAAGTCAACCTTCTTGATAAAATTCTATTTATCCAAAATCGATGGGCAAAATCCTATCCGTCAGAACTTTGAGTAAAAATTACTCGTGGATCAATTTACCTTGATAAGAGTAACTTTTATGTGTTTAGAACAATCCTTATGTGATTATTTATGATTAGATCTATTGGGTTATTTATCACTAAGAGAAGCTAACATATTTGCCTTTGAGTTGTTTTCAATTTAACATGTAATAGAAACTGATCTATGTTGACAAAACTAGCCAAACATCCTTACTTCACCCGCTCAAAGGCACACCTGGATTCATATTCTAACCGTAACTTTTCTAAGGGCAAAATGAGTGATAGTGAGGAAGAGAATTCCTTGGTCGTAAGAGAAAATGTTAACGCTGAATAGAGTGAAATTATTGTCGAACTGGCAAGGAAGTTGGAAAAGATGCAAGAGGAAGTCCAGAAAGCCAAGGACATGGCAAGCTTGGCTATTGCCGCTAATACCCCAACTCTGGGCAACTCCGAAACCCCTCTCCAAATCCCTCAGCTCAATGCCCCACTAACTGAAAACCATCCAAGAGATATCCTTTCCGCCTCCATCCCTAGACCTTCCAACAAACCTGTCTCCAATAATCCTCACCATATCGGATCCTCATACCAAATCCATACTCCTCTTATCCAGCACACTAACCAAAATAATAACCCAAATGCCTACAATCCACAAAACCACCCTCTGAATTACCAAAATACTCCACCAAACACCTACAACTCCCAGAATAACCATCCCAACATTACTAATCCACATCACTATATACCCACATACCCAAATGCCATTCCACATGTCCAGCCTCTACCTGTCTAGAATATGCCACCTACTACTTTCCATTCTATGGTAGAACCGCACACCACCCTCCCAGAAAGTCCCAAGCTTGACCACTATGAAGAAAAGGAGAAAGAGTTGAGGGCCACAAATAAGAAGCGTGATCATGACATGATGCAGATGAAAAAGAAAATAGCTAGGATCAGGGAATCCTGAGGTTCATCTTATGAGAAGGGATATGATTATGTTGATCTTTGCATTCATCCGGAGTTGGATTTGCCGGACAGATTCAAAAACCCCAAATTCGAAACCTTCAATGGTGTTGGGAACCTTGAGGCTCACTTGAGATGCTACTGTGACCAAATGGTCGATGCAAGGAAGAACAACGCTTTGTTGATAAGACTATTCAGCCGGAGTTTAAGCAAAGAATCTTTGGAGTGGTTCACCACTCAAGAATTGAAGAAGTGGTCTAGATGGAGTGATCTGGCCAGAGACTTTGCCCAGAGATTCGCATATAATGTGGAAGTCATTCTGGATCGATACTCTCTGGGTCGTATTAGGGAGAAATCAAATAAAGACTTCTGAGATTACGCTTATCATTAGAGAAAGGAAGAGGCAAGGGTCAGGCCTCCCATAATCAAAGAAGAGATTAGCTCAGGGTTTATGCGCTCTCAAGAGTCAGAATTCTATGACAAGATGATATCGACGGTTAAGGCCAAGTTTGCCGACTTAGTTAAGATCGATGAAATTATCGAAGAAGGCCTTCGGAGTGGCAAGATTACCAAGGCCTCAGCATCCTCAGGATCGGCAGGATTCCCTAGGAAGAAGAAAAAGGAAGTATCTTCAGTATCCTCTAGTCCAAGCACGAGACCGAAAAAAACCTTTGGAGCCAACTATAAAAAATCACTTGTCCCAACAAACCCTCCCCCAGCTCCACAAAATCCTCAACCAGTATTCTATACTCATCCTATTTACCAAGCTCCACAAACAAATATGTAACCCATTTACCAAGCTCCACAACCAAATGTGCAGCCCACCTACCAAGCTCCTCTCCAAATCTTCCAAGCGTATCAAAGAGCTACCAAAAACCAGAATTATCATCAAGTCCCACCCCCTGCCAATAAAAATAACAATCTTCCCTATCTAAATTTGAAAAAGAAAGTTCCTTGAACTTTTACCCAACTAGCTGAAACCAGAACTCAGTTATACAAAAGATTGAAGGTTGCCAGATTTATCCAGCCTATTCAGCCCAAACCTGCAAACACAAATTCTCATTTCTTTAAGGATGATAGACATTGTGCTTATCATTCCAGAGGAGCCGGGCATGATACCAAAGATTGCATTAACTTGAGGCATAAAATTCAAGATTTGATTTATCAAAGGGTAATCACACTGCAGATGGCACCACCAAATGTTAACAATAACTCACTCCTAAATCACGGAAGAGTCGCTGTTAATATGATAGAGGTAGACAAAGAATGGGTTGTGAGCAAATCCATAGTGCCAGCCAGTCCGAAAAAGCTTGAAGAGTTAGAGAAAGCTATAGCTGCCCTGAGTATTGCTGAGAAATTGCAATTCATTGTATTAGCCGCACCTTAGGAAGCTTTTATATCCCCGACGATATAGTAGTCGAGGTTGCCACATCCCATAGTATGACAAGGTCGGCAAGATGTTATATCCCCAACAATCTGGTTAATGATACTTACAAGAAGGATCAACAGAAGAGGCCAATCATTAAGGGGGAAGTGGAAGAATTCTAGAGGAGGATGCAATCGAAAGAGTATTCAATCATGAAGAATCTAGAGAAAACCCCCGCCAAAATCTCTATCTGTCATTACTCATGAGTTCCCAATACCACAGGTAGGCATTGCTCAAAGTCTTAAATAAAGCCTATGTGCCAACATGTATGAGTGCGGAAAACCTGACCTCCATGGTAAGCCGAGTTTTAGGGCGCCACCGCATTTGCTTTAGTGAGGATGAATTGCCTTTTGAAGGCATGATGTATAATAAGGCCTTACACATCACTATTAAGAGTCAAGAAAAGATCAGAATAGGGTGTTGATTGATGATGGGTCGGGGCTGAACATCTGTCCATTGTCCAAACTTACCCAATTATATTATGATTTGGGGAAGATTTGCCAGAGCAGGGTCAACGTGAGAGCCTTTGACTGAGGATAAAGAGACACTACCAGAGAAGTCAGCATGTATATCCAAATAGGACCCGCTGAGTTCCTTGCAAAATCAGGTCATGGACATTACTGATAAGTCAGTAATCTACCAACTTATTGAGCCTAAATCCATGAATTATTGTTGTGTTTTGATTAGATTTAGAGGTTCTTATGGCCTTTATTGATTTCTATGCATGTACTTTTGATCAAAAATAGAAAACAAGGAAATGGACCCAAAAAGAGCTTAAAAGGAGTGAAGTGTGAAATGATTGAAAAAGATGAAGAATCTGCCCTGAGATGCGACACTCATATGACACGCACAAGCCGTGGTGCATTCTGCACCTCCCACCGCATGAAGCTTAGGAATGCCAGAAGGATCTGTCAGGGGGTGTGGTCATCATACGACATGCTCACTTCATGGTGTGAACCACACCCACTTTGCATGACTCCTCCCAAGTCGGTTGAGTCACTGGTTCAACTGAAGATTGTGTGTGATGCACATATCACGATATGCAAACCGCACGTCGCATTGCATACCACTCGAAGAGAAATTTTATCCTGAATTTTAGTGACATTTTGGAAAAGTATAAAAGGCCAATTTAGGTACAATTGTAATAACATTCTTCAGTCCAAAACATTCTAAAGAGCCTTTTACCTTTGAGAACAAGTTTTCCTCTCCAAGAAGAAGAGGGTTTCAATCTATTCTCTCTTTCAAATCTTGGTTAACCATTTGTGTACTCAAATTGAGCTTAGAATTTGAAATTCAGCTTAAATGAAGAGGATTTTGACTTACCCATTTGGTATATCTCTCTCATTTTCTATGAGTGGCTAATTTCATTTGTCTAGGGATATGTTGATAATGGGTGCTTGACAAATGGGTGTGGGTGTTGTTTATTCTTGCTTATAATTGCTTATTTGACATGAGTCTAGTAGTTTCACCAAATTTTAATCCTAAAATTGGTGGTTGCAAACATTAATTTTCATTACTTGACTATGTTGTTGCTTGAAAAAGAATTTCATGGTTTCGGATGTGAGATTACTAGTGGGAACTTGGGACTCCATTCAGATTTGAGGCTAGAAATAGCTCATATCAATAGAATCACCCACTTAAGGGTCTAAGCTAGAGATAATGTGACCTCCTCAAGCTAGATATTGGTTGCTTGTTGATTTAACCGATGATGCTCTAACTGGGATTATCGTATATATGGTTGTTGATCAAGATAGAAACAACCATACCCATGACCAATGCTACTTGTGTCAATAAGCAAAAATAATTGTGAATTGATAAATATCCTATCCCACATTAAAGACCCATTGTATACACATCCCTAGTCTCCTACTCAATTTGATACACCCATGTTACTTACTTGGTTTAAATTCGAATTGTGATTGTAGTAATAGAATCCCAATTCCCTCAACCTTTTACTTTTGTGTTTTAAACAATTACTCTCCAATTGAAGTCATTTCGATACAATATTTATATAGCTAGCATCAAGTCTCTGTGGGTATGACCCTGACACCTACTAGGTACTTATAAATGTGTTTTGTTGACGATCACCATGCCTCCATATTTAGGGAGTACGATTTGAGCGTTTATAAAAAAATGGCATCGTTCCCGGGGACTTGAATTGATAGCTATTTTTGATTGTTAATTTGAAGTCACTTTGAGAGTGCTTGTTTCTTTTACTATTGTTTGTTGCTTGTGTTGTGATTAAGTAGGCTAGCCTATGAATGAGGCCGATGACAATGAGAGTGTTGACGGCTTCATGGAAGCCGACGAGGTTGAGCCTATGATGTAGGGGGTATGGGTGCAATCCGCCTACCACCCACGGTGGGAAATGTTGTCTTTCATGTGACTAGCACCATGCATCACTCAATCCAAATGAAGGGCCTATTTGGTGGAGCAGCATATGAAGATTCCAATTGGAATATCTGGAAATTTGCAGAGATTTGCCAAACATACATTATTCAAAATATCTCCCAAGAATCTATCCAATTGCACCTATTCCCCTTCTCTTTGACAGGGGAAGCCACAACGTGGTTGGAGGAATTATCGAATGGGTCTATAACATATTGGGTTGAGTTGGTTGAAGCCTTTACTTTAAAATTCTTTCCTTCGTCTCGCATGATGCAGCTAAGAGATGAGATTACCAACTTTAGGAAACTCTTGAATGAGCCTCTATATGAGGCTTGGTTGAGGTTCAAGAAGAGGCTTGTCTTATGTCCAAACCATGGGTTATGGCAGGCAACGGGACCGGGAGGTATCGGTACCGGTTCCGGACCGTCCCGGTCCATTACCGGTCTGGTTCCAGTCCGGTTCCGGTCCGGTTCCGGTCCGGTTCCAGTCCGGTGGACTCCGGTCCCGTCCGGTTGAGGGGTGGGACGGAAGGGGTAACGGGACGGAAGGGGGTATTTACCGGATCGTCCCGGTACCGGTCCATCCCGGTACCGGTCCGGTCCGGTCCGGTTCGATCCGGTGGACGATTTTCAAATTTTTTTTTTTTTTTTAAAAATAAAATAGCTGTTGGGTAGCCGTTGGCAACGGCCAGTGGGGCCCACCCAACGGCTAGAACAGCCAAACAGCCCCCCAAAACACCCCCTACCCCCCAAACTTTTTTTAATACCCCAAAGTTTTTAAAAATACATTTTAGTCCTAAATTTTAACTATAAAAACCCCCCACCCCTTCATTATTTATTACACAAAATTTCTTCTTCTTCATCTACTCTCTCAACTCTCAATCTTCTACTCTTCTACTCTCTATACTCTAATAGTCTCTATTAAATTGTTAATTTTATTTGTTGGATTATTTTGGAGCAATTTTCAAGCTTCAAGTTTCATCTATCAATTTCGACTTTTGGTTATACACGTCTGTTTTTACGCAGACGTTTGGTACATTCGTTCCAACTTTCATCTCTTTACTTATTTATTTTTTTGCATTTAATTTTTGTATTTATTTATTTGCTTACTATTAATATTTTAATATGGAATCCGGTGATAAAAATGTTGGCAAGGGTAAAAGTTCATTTTTTGGTAGAGTAGGTAATGCACTAACCGGAAAAACTAAAGTCGGTAGTTCTTCTAAATCCAAATCTAAAACTAGACAACAACCTGAATTAAGAATAAATACGGATGATTTTACACATGTTGATGAAACTCCTTTTAATATTGATAGAAATACTCAATTAGATCATGAATTTTTACAGACAAGGTTTGGTAATTTTAATGAAGAGCTAGATGAAGAAGTAGAATATGATAATGAATATGATGGTAATGATACTTATGATGATGATGAAACAGAGCCGCCTACGGCTACTAGTCCCACTCCTGCTCCCGCTCCCACTCCCCCTCCCCCTGTACATCCTACTAGGGCTAAGCCAAAGGCTGAACGTCCTAAAAAATCTGTTGTGTGGCAATTTATGATTCAAAGTGATGATAAAACTAAAGCTATTTGTAAAGTATGTAAATATATTTTGAATCATAAAACTACGGGAAAGTCGGGTGGGACGGGACATTTAAGAAATCATTTACTGACATGTTGTAAAAATGAATTTTTGCAAGCTCAGGCTATAGCCGATGCAAAAAAATATGGTACTCCCCTTCCCGATGCATCTGTAGGAGTAGGGGCCTCTAACATGATCCAATCACAGTTAAATCCTTCTAATGTTGCTGGCCCTAGTACACATCGCAGTTATAGTAGAGAAAGAGATCTTGAAGAATTAGCTAAAATGATTGTTCTTTGTGGCTTGCCTTTTAGTTTTGCTGAAAATCCCGGTTTTGTTCATTATATTCAAATAGTGTATAATCCTTCTTTCACAGGTTTTTCAAGAAATACTATTAAAAAAGCTATTTTTGATTATCAAGGACAACATGTACAATATCTTCGTTGTTTATTTAACTATAATACTTGTAGAATGGCTATCACTTCTGATATGGGTCGTAGTCCTAATGGTAACGATTATTTCACTATTACTGGTCATTGGATTGATGAAAATTGGAACATGCAAAAAAGAATTTTAGGTTATAAATGTTGTGAAATGCTGAAAACCGGTAGTTACATAGCTCAAACTATTATAGATGTTTTACAATTTTATGGAATTTGTAATAAAGTAATTAGTGTCACCCTTGATAATGCTTCTAATAATACAAATGCTGTTGATAAACTAAAACCGACAATTTGCCCTATTTATATTGACGGTTTTCATATTAGGTGTGCTGCACACATATATAATTTAATTGTTAGAGATGGTGTAGCAATGTATAATAATGGTTGTATAAAATGTGAAGCTGCATGCCATTTTATTTTTAAATGTCAAGTAAAGTCTAGGCGTGTAGAATTTGAAAATCGGTGTCGTGAATTAGAACTTCCCCCTAGAAAAATTCCAAAAACTGTGTCTACTAGATGAAATTCTTTATATGAAATGCTTAAAGTTGCTTATGAATATAGGAAGCCTTTACAAATGGTTTGGAATGCTCACAATTCAGATATTGATTATAGAATTACTGACACTGATTGGAAAGAAGTATATGAACTTAAAGAATTTTTAAAAGTTTTTTATTTAGCTACAAAACAAATATCTGGACTTTATTATCCAACTATTTGTTCAGTTTTACCAAATATATGTGCTATTTCTGATAAATTTTTTCAATACAAAAATATTCCACGGTTTAAAGATTCTATTAATGCAATGATTAAAAAATTTAGAAAATATTTTATTCCTATTCCTCAAATTTATTTAACTGCTTGTTTATTAAACCCAACTTACAAAGAAATAGGTGCATCACGAATGGTTGAAAGAATATATTCTAATTTAGATATTTTAGAGATTATATATGAACAAAGTATCCAAGGTGACGAAGTTGCCAAAGAAGACAAATTACCTAGTTTGTCCGATGTTAAAGATAGCATAAGAACTGAAGCTAGAAAATTGTATGACTTGTATAATTCTAGTAGAATAAATGATGAAGTACATAATGTAGAACCTTTAAGTTCTAGGCGTAGATATTCAAATGATGATGATATTGATGATATGATGGAAAATTATCTTGGTCTTACTTCTAATGAAAGGAATTATTTTGATGAATATCTTAATCAGGGAATGGAAAGCATTAAGGATGCACAAGGCAAACCTCAACTTTTGGAATGGTGGAAGACTCGCGGCAAGTCATTTCCAAAACTTCAACCGGTGGTTCGAGATTTGCTAGCTATTCAAGCATCTTCAGTAGCTTCGGAGGGCGCTTTTAGTGCAGCAAGATATCAAATTGGGGAGCATAGGTATTCATTAGCATCAGACAGCTTGGAGATATCGGTATTGTTTAGAGATTGGATCAATGCCGAGCGAAGGAATTATGGGCGTCCTAGTTTACCTGTCCAATTTGAATATGATATAGATAATATTTTGGTAAATTCTAGTGAAGACGGCATGGATGCATTGGAGGATCAAGCACAACAACCACTTCCAGAAAATGTTACGAGGGAATTGTTAGAAACTCTACGTCAAGACTATTTTCAAGGATTCAAATATTAGTATGATAGTTCGAGGCCTAATTCAAACAGAACCCTTCCTAGAAGGTGGCTGCGTAGATTAGGTTCTCTTCTAATATTTGTAATACAAATTGTATTATTTAATTTTTATGAATAAAATCATAGGCTATTCGCCTTAAATTTTTTTAATTATTGTCTTCAATTTAATACAAGTCTTTTTTATATATTTCAATTTTTAAATGTTTCAAACTTAAGTTACAATTTGAAATTTAAAAAAGTTGTTTAACAAATGATAGTTTAAAAAGTTTCAAACTTAAGTAAGTAAGTTATTAACTTAAGACTTAAGACTTAAGACTTAAAAGTTTAAAAAGATTTTAAGAGTTTAAAATTTGAAATTTAAAGTTTTAAACTTTTAGAGTTTAAAATTTAAACTCTAAAAAAAATCTAATTTATTAAGTTATACTTTTAAAAGAAATATAAAATAACTTATATATTTTGAAACTTTTTCAATTATAAATAATCGAATTTTAATTTAATTAAAAAAATTAAAAAAAAAAAAGACCAGTTTGCCGGTATACCGGTCCGGTCCCGGTCCGGTCCGGTCCTGGTAGGTACCGGACCGGGACGAACAAGGGAAAAAATCCCGGTTGTACCGGTACCGGTACCGTCCCGGTTCCCGGCAAACCGGCGGAATGATGCGCCGGTACCGGTCCGGTTCCGGTTAATACCGGTCCGGTACTACCGGTGCCGGTTCCGTTGCCTGCCATACCATGGGTTATCAGACAGTGTATTGCTCCAAAGTTTCTATCGGTCATTGAATTCCATGAATAAGTCGATGGTTAACAACCTTGGAGGTGGCACCTTCATGGATATGCAATTCCCCATTGCCTCTGCTTTCTTGGAGCGAATGACAAAAACCAACCAAGCTTAGTATACAAGAGAAATGGATGTGCCAATCTCGGAAGCTACCTCGTCCATCTTGGCAAGTGAAATCATAAAGGGGGAGGGGGGGATTCAAGATAAGACCATGGTTAAAATGATGACAAAAATTGATCTCTTGGCAAAGCATGTGATGGGTTCTAGGAGCGTAAATGTTGTGAATACACTAGAAATAAAATCTAGCGATGATGAGTTGATGACAGTCGTAGATGGAAAAATGTACTTTGTGTCGGCGGGTTCTCATCCCGGGTACTATCGCCCAAGAGAAGAGAATCAAGGTTGGATAAAATATGATCGAGACAGGTATGGTGATTGATACAACCACCAAAGACCTTATGTGCCCCCAAGCAAAGTAGAATCCCTCTACTAACTGACCACAAGCAACCCCGGGCAATCTAAGGTAGAGGACATGTTATCATTAGTGCTAAAAAGGGTGGATACAACTAATGCCAGAGTAAATGAGCTTAAAAGTGAAGTCTCAACACTTTATCAAATCGTAAGCTCTCATTTGACCTCAATCAAGTATCTTGAGGCCCAAATGGATCGTCTCTCCATTCAAATAAACCCGGGAATGAAGGTTCCACTTCTTAGTGATGCCACGACCACTCATAAAAGTGACCAGCACATTATGGCTATTGTTACTAGTAGTGGATGAATAACCGGTGAAATAAGAGAACCTGTTGTAAAGCCGATTGTGAAACATAATGAACCTATTGTTAAACCTGTCATGGAACCAAATAGCAAAAGCGAAGACCCGAGTGTCATGGAATACTTGGGGGCAAGGGTGACACTTGGTGCACCTAACAACTCGGCAAGTGTTGAGATTGATAATTAGAAGGAGGAGGTTGAATCCCCTCCCTGGGTAACCATTGATGTCAAGGAGAGTCCCTCTTCTGTGCAAAGCATGCCGACCACACTTCCCAAAGGACCGCCCATGTATCCACAAAGGATTAACAAGAGGAAAGAGGAGCACAAGTTTAGCAAGTTTGTTGAGATGTTTAGCAAACTCTCAATAAATATTCCTTTAGTAGAAGCATTAATGCAAATGCCGAGATAAGCAAAATTTATGAAGGAATTTCTTAAAAAGAAGAAGTTTGTTGAAATAGGCACCATTGAGGTCTCACATAGTTGTAGCACTGTAATGACTAGCAACGTGGCTACAAGAAGAGAAGATCCGGGTGCATTTACCATACCTTGTACTATCGGGAAGTTTATATTCTGAAAGGCCTTATGCGACTTTGGGGTAAGCATCAAACTGCTGCCCCTAGTAATCTTCAAGAAGCTAGGATTGGGCGCGCCAAATCCTACATCTATGAGATTGCTCATGGTTGATCGATCTATCAAGCATCCGGTAGGGATCCTATTTGACGTTTTGGTCAAGGTAGATAAGCTTATTCTCCCAAAGGATTTTGTCATTCTTGATTGTGAGGTGGATATTGAGGTACCCTTCATTTTTGGGCGACCACTATTGGCCACATGAGGGCCCTTGTTGATGTCGAACTAGGGGAACTCAAATTCTGAGTAGGGGAGGAAGTAGTGACTTTCAATGTATGCCAACCCACAAGGCCTTCTAATGATTTGAGAGTGATATCAGTGATAGACTCGAAGGACAAGCTTGATGAAGCTCAGGAGGAGTATGAAGTGGACAAAACGTCTATATTCAAGCAACATGATTATGTCTCTAAGTGGTTGATAGAGTAAGTTCCCTCCTTAGGATGGGGCCACGTAAACCAGATTAGAATGCTATCTGACAATGACTGAGGTGGAGGAACTATCGTTGAGCCGCGACATAAAATCAAGTGCTTATTGGGAGTCAAACCAAGTATTTTTTCCTTTAATTTTCTTCATCTTTTGTTATTTTTGGTGTGTTTGTAGGGAATGCATGGAGTAGAAACATGGACAAGTAAAAACAGAGCTGTACAGAGAACTGCGCAGACCGCAAGAGCAATTTTGAATGCTGCACAATTCACCGCACACCTAAAAAGAAGGCCTGGGAGAAAAATTGAAAAATGGAGGTGTCATGCGATGGGTCGTGCAGACCGCCCGAGCCCAAGTACGTGTCGCACCTCCATCGCATGGAAAACTAGAAGCCTGGGCAAACCCAGGGGAGTAAAAAGGCGATGTATGAAATGCCATGATGTCTGCACCAAGGCTGGGGAGAATCGTACATCGTGGCACACAAAAGGTAAATTTGAATTTTAATTGACCTAACCCATTGACCGACCTGACACAGAGATGACCCGACCAACTTTTCTTCTTCTTTTTCTTTTACAAACCGCCTTTTGCACCACCTTCACCATAATTTCTCTCTAACTTCTCAATTTTTCTCTCAAAATTCTCTCTAAATCCCTCAAACTTCTCCAAAATCTTCTCCTCCTCTCACCTAACCATCTCTACCACTCCGCCACTGTCACCGCCATTAGTTTCTCTGGGCAAGCTGATTGGGTCACCAATGTTACACTACAAAAAGCTTCAATTTTTACTCCTCTCTATCTAATCTTCACTTGTGACAAGTTCCCCAACATTAAATGTTGTTTTTTATGAAGGTTGGGAACTCATATTGTGAAACATGCTTAGTAGATTTGCCATGTTGATTTTTGGGTGAGATCCAAAAATTTTGGGTTCCCCAATTTTGAGTTGTATTGATGATTTTGCTTACTTTCAACTTGGTAGAACTTGAATTTTGTTAATGCATGTTGATTGATAGTGAATTTTGACCTTGAAATATGTGTTTGGGGTAAAGTCTGAGTAACCCACTTGTGATTGACGAATGGTTTGGACCGATGATTGATTGGGTGACATCATTCTTAAGGGCAAACCATCGTTAGTCATGAGAATTGGTTTAAACTTGGTTATTGAGGATGAATTTTGCTGATTGTATACCCATGATTCTTATTGAAAATAATATTTGGGGTGTATGATCTCGTGCAGGGAGGGGTTAATTGTTGCTAAAATTTATTGGTGTCCATTTATGCAAGTAAGGGCTTGATGTTCTCGATGATAGATGAGGTAACGTCTATCTTAAGGGAAGTCGTTAAGTTCTTTTCTTGCTTGTTGTTATTGTTAATGGAAATCCGGAGAAGTCTGAGTACCCAAATGTTTGTGGTCATGATATCCCTTATCCCTCTTGTTTAATGTTGATTGGTTTGTTGCATGGTGCCAAGTGCCTAAGCACATCTTACTCTATGGATCACATGCAAAATTCACAAGAACACAAGGAACCAAAAATTCTAATTGTGCCTTTGTGCGTTTCGCATGTGATGTATAGATCTTGATGTGCGGGTCGCATAAGGCATCGCAACATGTTGAAAAGAAAAGAGCCAGTTACTGCTTCGAGAGGCGAAGCATGGTGCGATGCACACTTTGGCTGGTGCGGCAGCACCAACTATGCACCTCGATGGAAAAATCCATGTAGGATTCTGATAGCTTGTGCGATAGCACATGCGACGCACAGTCTTTCTGGTGCATTTCACATGTAGTCCGCACACGCCATCAGTAACCTACTTTGTTTTTCTAGTTTGTTGCACTCCATCCTTTGTAGTTGATAACTTATTTTAAGGTTTTGTTTTTGTTTTTGGCTCACAATCTCTGTATGCAAAATATATCTTCTAGCAGGGGTAACGCCGAGAGGAGTTCACAATGGCCAATGGCTCCTTCCTCCTCCAACCCTATCTCAAAAGGGAAAAATAAAGTCTCATCTTCCCGTAACCAAGTCTCAAGAGAGGAGAGGATTTGATTCGGAATGAAGGACATGAAAGTGATTTATGATCGTGATATTGGTAGGTCCTTCAACATAGAGCAAAGCTTTAACCTGGATACAGTGGGGGATAACCTACCCATCATCCCCACCCAGTTCGCCAACCAACAGTGGCAACCATTTTAGGAGGTACCCGAAAACTACTACAAGAAGTTAGTCGGGGAGTTCTTCGCCTCATACTAGGCCAGACACGATGCTAAAGGATAAAAAGAGGGTTGTGAAACATTCCTCGTATTGGACTCGGTCTTTATTTGGGGTAAAGAAATCAGAATCACCCTAGCTACAATTAATGCTATCTATTGGAGCACTCCCATTGAACCATCCCCTGAGCTCATGGCTAAGATACTTCTCAAGCGCAAACCTCTCGAATGGGCGGCTCCTATCATTGCTCCTGATGAACCTCTCTGGGCTACTTTAGAGGGTGATATCCCATGCCAAACTTTGTACTTCGAATCACGCCTATGGTATGATTTTATTTGCTCCCTCTTTATGCCTTCTCATAATGACCAAAAGGTTACGCATGATGATGCCATTCTAATAGCTGCAATTATGGTGGGAGATCATATTAATATTGGTGAGGTCATTGCCTTGGTGATAAAAAGGAAGGCTCATAGGGGTGGTGATGCATTTCTCTTTCCGGTGCTAATCAGTAAACTTTGTGCACAAGCTGGCATTCCTTACTTTAACTGTGATGCCCCTCCTCCAGCCATTGGTGTGCTAGATATCGATAGGAAAACTGACCGGGATGCTCCTCGTTTCAAAAGGCGTAGGGAAGAGGTTTTAGTGGAAGATGAGGATGATGACTCTGATGTTGACTTACATGCTTACTCTCCTTCTCATACGATTTCAGAAAACCATACACCCACTGCCAACGCATCCAGAGAGCAAGTGTCTAAAGGTGGGATCTAAGATATGGTTGAAAAAACATACAACCATGAAAGGCAATTGAGATATTTGTCAAATGACCTACCAAGATTGATTGAGAGAGCAGTGAAGAAGGCCATCAAAGGAGTCGTGGAGAAGGTGTCCACTCTTTGCAAAAGGGTGGATGTTTGTGAAAATTCTGTCAAGACACTCTGGAGAGACCTCAACAGAGCAAAAGGTAAAGACCCAGTGGAGGAGGCATATTTGAATACCTTACCTCACCCTTGCACCATTCCTGGCCTACTGGATGACTTGTTGGCGTCCATGTCCGATAATGAGGAGGAGTCACCCGGTGAAGGAGCCGCTGACAATGATGATGATGAGGCATAATACTCTAAGGAGTTCACCCTTCTTTCCCTTACACTACTAGCATTTAGGGCAATGCTCTTTTTATGGGGAGGAGGTGGCTTTGCTTGCTTTCTGGTGGCTTTACTGCCCGTGATTGGGCTTGAGATATTGTTTTTATTGCCCTTGCCGGGCCTTTTTGATATTTTTGCTAGATTTGATTTGGCCCTTGTCAGGCATATTTTGGATGATTATGATGCTTATTGCCCTTGCCGAGTCTTTTTGCTTATGCTTTTATTTTGAGCTTATTCGCGCCCTCGCCGGTCTTGATTTTTGTTGATTAAAATTGTGTTGCTGGGTTTGTCTTACATGCCCCATTGTCTTACTACCCGTGCTTTGCAAATGCACTAAAGGCCTACACCGAGGCTTGTTTTAAATGAATCATGAGCGGAAGATTTGAATATCGCCTTGTTAATAGTAGTTTAGAAATAAACTTCGAGGGTTTTCTTAATACCATGAATCTTTCCCAAGTAGCAAAAGTTTTGATTATTTTCTTTCTCTTTTATTTAGTTTTTATGTCGAACCAGGTTAGTGTTTCCCTATGATAGATTGAGAGGTGACTTTCTTAAGGGAAAATGCCAAGTTCTAGTTTTAAATTGAGTTCGTAGTTGCTTGTCTCTAATTGGGCCGACCAAAAAAATTTCCTTGGCAAATTGTTTTTGAAAATAAAAGGAAAAAGGGAAATGAATTTTTTGAGAAAAATCATTCTCTTGTCATGACTTGCACACTCTCGCTTTGGCTTGATTGACTCAAAAATGAGTGTGTAACGAACTCGGAATAGCTTGTCAAAAATCATTTGTCCCAATTGATTTTAAGACTAATGAAAGAAGTCGTGTGGCATGATGCCTTGTGTGGTGAGGCTTTACCTTGATTCTCGTGCGTCTGTGTTATCTAGAACTTGCCCTGAATGTAATTCAAGGCAAAATTCTAGGTGTGACCGAGCTTGGAAGATGACCTTAGGCATTTTTGATAGACAGTTCACCCAAATGACTTCCCATAACATCAATCCTAGTGAACCCCTTTGAGCTTGTAACCATTCTTTGCCACCTTCTTAACACCTTGACCTTTTTGAATCACTATCTTGGCACATGTCGTCCTTAATTGCTTAAAAGTGAAATGTAGGCTAAAGCCTATGTTTGGGGGGGAAATGAAAAGACAACATAGGCAAATGCCTAAGTTTGGGGGTATATGGAAGAGAATAAAAGGAATGCACTTCAAATGCAAGGTAGCACATTAGGTTTGAATTGAAAATTGCTCCAAAAGTCAATCCAATGAGCAAAAAATGAAAAGTAAAAATAGGTGCTACCAAATGAAGGCGATACAAGGAGTCGAATGATCATGATTGAAAAGGAGAAGCTTGGGTTGTGTGAGGGAGAAATAAGGTGAAATTGAAATTTAAAAATGTGAGTGGTCTTTGAAATAAAAACAAAGAGCATTTGGGAGGTGTAGTCATTTGAACCAAATGAAATCCTCACCTTAGCCTTGGCCAACATCGTAACCCACAAGTCCTTGGTGATTTCGAGCTTGGCTACCCTACATTAGTGGCAATTTACATGAAGGGCAAGTCCATGGTTCGATGCGTATGCACTTGAACTTCCTTGAGAGAGTGAGAGTCTTCTTGGTTCTCCTATAATCCCATTGTTTGGAGAATTGATTGATTGTGAGTGGGATTCTCTCTTGTGGTGAGTAGCATCATGCACTCAAATTGAAACATGAAGTCTCTATCTCAATTGAGGGGAATGAGTGAGACAAGTTGTGTGGTAAATCTCGAGGCAAACCTTGACGGTCCATGCCAATGACTTGAGAAGCTTAAATGTCTTGTTTTGAATGACAAAATTCCCTTGATTTTGAATGAGAAATGAATTCCTTTTGGAAAAGGTTTTGAAATGTTCAAATGCTTTGAGTTTGTGGTGGTTCAAATTGAGATGAGCATCGTGGTTAAGTCTTTTGTTTATTCTTTTTCTTAATTTTTAGTATAGAATAGTCTTCTGTGCCTTGATTGAGTCTAGAGCATAATTCATTTTTTGCCTTGTGGGTATCTTGCTTGAGGACAAGCAATAGTTTAAGTTTGGGGGTTTTATAAGTCGGTAATCGACCAACTTATTGAGCCTAAATCCATGAATTATTGTTGTGTTTTGAATAGATTTAGAGGATCTTATGGCTTTTATTGATGTCTATGCAGGTACTTTTGATCAAAGATAAAAAACAAGGAAATGGACCCAAAAAGAGCATAAAAGGAGTGAAGTGTGAAGTGATTGAAAAAGACTAAGAATATGCCCTGAGATACAGTGCTCGTGCGACATGCATAAGCCGTGGTGCGTTCCGCACCTCCCACCTCATGAAGCTTAGGAATGCTTGAAGGATCTGCCATGGGGTGTGGTTATCGTGCGACACACACACTCCATGGTGAGAACTAAACCCACTTCGCATGACGCCTCCCTAGTTGGCTGAGTCACTGGTTCAACTGAAGACAGTGTGCAATGCACACATCACAACGTGTGAACCACACGTCACGTTGCACACCACCCAAAGGGCAATTTTGTCCCAAATTTTAGTGACGTTTTGGGAAAGTATAAAATGCCAATTTAGGAACAATTGTAAATAATATTCTTCAGTCCAAAACATTCTGAAGAGCTTTTTACCTTTGAGAATAAGTTTTCCTCTCCAAAAAGAAGAGGGTTCCAATCTATTCTCTCTTCCAAATCTTGGTTAACCATTTGTGTACTCAAATTGAGCTTAGAACTTTAAATTCAGCTTGAATGAAGAGGATATTGACTTACCCATTTGGTATATATATCTCCTTTGGTATGAGTGGGTAATTTCATTTGTCTAGGGATGTGTTAATAATGGGTGCTTGACAAATGGGTGTGGGTGTTGTTTATTCTTGCTTATAATTGCTTATTTGACATGAGTTTAGTAGTTTCACCAAGTTTTAATTCTAAAATTGGTGGTTGCAAACATTGATTTTCATTACTTGAATATGTTGTTGCTTGAAAGAGAATTTCATTATTTTGGATGTGAGATTACTAGTAGAAACTCTGGACTCCATTTCGATTTGAGGCTAGAATAGCTCATATCGACGGAATCACCCACTTAAGGGTCTAATATAGAGATAGTGTGACCTCCTCAAGCTAGATATTGGTTGCTTGTTGATTTAACTGATGATGCTCTAATTGGGATTATCGGATATATGGTTGTTGATCGAGAGATAAGCAACCATACCCATGACTAATCCTACTTGTGTCAATAAGCAAAAATAAGTGTGAATTGATAAATACCCTATCCCACATTAAAGCCTCATTAGATACACATCCCTAGTCTCCAACTCAATTTGGTACACCCGTTTTACTTAGTTGCTTTAAATTCGAATTGTGATTGTAGTGACAGAATCCTAATTCCCCCAAACTTTTACTTTTGTTTTTTAAACAATTACTCTCCTACTGAAGTCATTTCGATACAATCTTCATATAGCCAGCATCAAGTCTCTGTGGGTACGACGCCAATACCTGTTGGGTACTTATAAATGTGTTTTAGTTGACGATCGCCGTGCCTCTATATTTGAGGAGTATGATTTGAGTGTTTATCAATTACCACCAGTTATAACTTGCTTTTGGGGAGACCATGGATCCACAGAGCTGGAGCTCTGCCATTGACTTTACATCAGATGGTGAAGTTTGTTTGGGAAGAGCATGAGGTTGTAATTCATGGTTAGGGGAGTCACCTAAGCTGTCCCAACGGTTTTGTCCCCATAATCAAAGAAGTATCGAGGGAAAGAAACTTCTACACCGTAGATATTGTCAATGCCACCAGAGAGGATCTTGCTCTTCAATTTACAATGCCACTTATCTATAAGATGCTCGCGACCATGATATTAAGAAGTGGATATGAGCCAAGCTTCAGGTTGAGCAAGAACTCTGATGGCATGACTGAGCCAATGAGCATTCCTGGATAGTTGACCAAGCACGGATTGGGGTACGTGGTCCAAGAAGACAAGGTGAAAATCAAGTAAAATAAGCAGTCGGAATTGCCAAAGTCGCTACCTCATCTATATCAGTCATTCCCAATGTGAATTGGTCCCCCAAGTGATAGGTTAGAGGATGGAATAGGAGATCTGTTTAAGGAATGTGATGCTAGAACAGAATAAATCCCCAAAGCTGCCATGATCAGAGATACCAGGCCTTGCAAGAAGTTGCAAAACTGGGCCGCAACTCCTCTTATGGCTCCCCACTTGTCTGGGTAGACAAAGACTTTATTTTTATGAAAATTGGTGATGGTCTGGAGGAGACACCCTGACCCACCATTTATGTTTTAATTTCCTTGTACTGTTTACCGCTTTCCAAAAGGCACAGACCTGCGTTCATGCGGGTTGTAGCCATAGTTTGTAAATATTTTCGAAATTCAATGAAAAGCCTCTTTATTTCAAAAAAACTTGTTCATTTTTATTTACGTTTACTTGTTATTATCTAACTCATTTTATTTTAGTTTCAGTAATAATAAGGTAAAACCTGCCAATGCCATGTCATGTCAAGAGCTTAACGAACAAATCAAGCTAGACGATTATGATTTTGAAGAATACGATGAAGAAACTATGGTTCCCGAACAGTTGACAAAAGAACTAAAAGATTTTGAGAATCGAGAAAGGCCCAACCTAGAGGAAACCAAGACGGTCAATCTAGGGGATGGCGAAGAAGTCAAAGAAACCAGAATCAATATCCACCTGACTGAAGCACAGAAGAGAGAACTCATCAGATTGCTCCGAGAGTACATCGACATATTTGCTTGGGACTATAGTGACATGCCAGGGCTAAGCACAAATATAGTCTCCCACAAGCTCCCTATTAATCCAGGGTTCGATCCGGTGAAGCAGAAGATCTAAAAGTTCAAACCTTATTTGAGTTTGAGGATTAAGGAAGAAGTTACCAAACAGATCCAATCTGGGGTGGTAGAAGTCACAAACTATTCGACTTGGTTAGCTAAAATTGTCCCAGTGCCCAAGAAACACAAGAAAATCAGGATCTGCGTTGACTATCGAGAACTGAACAAGGCTAGTCCCAAGGATAACTTTCCATTGCCCAATATCCACATCCTTATTGATAACTGTGCAAAGCATGAGATGTAGTCATTCGTGGATTGTTTTGTTGGGTACCACCAGATCTTAATGGATGAAGAAGACGCAGAGAAAACAATTTTCATCACATCATGGGGTGTTTATCATTATCGGGTGATGCCATCTAGTCTTAAGAATGCGGGTGCTACGTACATGTGAGCCATGACAACTATATTCCACAACATGATTCACAAGGAGATTGAAGTGTACGTAGATGATGTAATTATCAAATCCCATGAGAGGTCGGATCACTGGACTCATTTAAGAAAGTTCTTTGATCGGCTATGGGAGTACAATCTGAAGCTGAATCCCTCCAAGTGTGCTTTCGGGGTGCCAACTGGCAAGCTGTTGGGCTTCATAGTTAGTAGAAGGGGTATCGAGCTCGACCATTCAAAGATCAAAACAATTGAGGAGTTGCCTCCCCCAAAGACCAAGAAAGAAATTAGTATCTTGGGAAGATTGAATTACATTAGCTGGTTCATAGCTCAGTCCACGGTTATTTGTGAACCTATTTTCAAGTTGCTGAAGAAAGATGCGCTGACTAGATGGACTGAGGAGTGCCAACAAGCTTTTGACCATATCAAAAATTATTTGTCCAACCCACCGGTATTAGTTCCTCCAAGAGAAGGAAGCCCATTGTTGCTATATTTGTCATTCTCAGAAAATGCCTTCGGGTGTGTCTTGGGGCAATATGACAAGAGTGGGAAGAAAGAACGAGCAATTTATTATTTGAGCAAGAACTTCACTCCTTATGAGGCTTGTTATCCTTTGCTGGAAAGGACTTATTGTGCTTTGACTTGGGTTGCCCAGAAATTGAGACATTATTTGTCATCATACACAACATACCTCATTTCTAGAATGGACCCTTTGAAGTATATATTTCAAAAGGCCATGCTTATGGGGAAATTGGCCAAGTGGAAAATGTTGCTAAGTGGGTTTGACATTGTATATGTGGCCTAGAAAGCAATCAAGGGAGAAGTCCTAGCGGATCATTTGTCAGAAAATCCAGTGGACGAAGATTACGAGCCACTCCGAACTTAATTCCTAGATGAAGAGATTTTGTTCGTAGGCGAGGATATTGCAGAGTCCTACCCCGGGTGGAGATTATTCTTTGATAGAGAAGTAATTTCAAAGGTTCAGGCATTGGAGCAGTCTTGGTATCAGAAACTGGTCAGGATTACTCAGTGACAACCAAACTTTTCTTTCCATGCACCACCAACATGGCCGAATATGAAGCTTGTATTCTCGGCATTCAGTTGGCTATTAATATGGATGTTCAAGAATTATTGGTTATCAGTAATTTTGATCTGCTAATTCACCAAGTCCAGGATGAATGGGCTATGAAGAACCCCAAGATTGTGTCGTATGTGAAACAGGTACAAAGTCTGTGCAAGAGGTTCAGAAAGATCGATTTCAAGCATACTCCGAGGATTCAAAATGAGTTTGTCGATGCTTTGGCTACCATATCCTCCATGATTCAGCATCCTGACCAGAATTACATCGATCCATTAGTGATAGGTTTGAAAGAGCAACCTGTGCACTGTGGACAAGTCGAAGCGGAACCAGACAAAAAGCCATGGTATTGTGATATCAAGAGGTATCTAGAAGCCGGGATCTATCCAGAAGATGTGACTGCCAACCAAAAGAAGACAATTCACCGAATGGACAATAACTTTTTCCTAAATGGAGAAGTCTTTTATAGGAGGACTCCAGATCTTGGATTCTTAAGATGTGTGGATTCGATTAAGGCCACAAAGTTGTTAGAAGAAGTACATTTCAGAGTGTGTGGACCTCATATAAATGGGTTCACCTTGGCCAGAAAGATTTTACAAGCCGGTTATTTCTGGATGACCATGGAAAATGACTGTATCAAGTTCATAAAGAAGAGTCACAAGTACTAGATCCACGAAGATTTGATTCGAGTGCCACCCAGTGAGCTTCATGCTATGGGCTAACCTTGGTCTTTTGTAGCCTAGGGCATGGATGTCATTTGTCCAATCGAGTCGCCTGCTTCAAATAGACATAGATTTATTTTGGTTGCTATCGACTAATTCACTAAGTGGGTGGAAGTTGCTTCTTACAAGTCTCTAACCAAGAAGGTTGTAGCTAAATTTGTCAAGAATAATTTGATTTGTCGATTTAGAATCCTCGAGACAATCATCACAGACAATGGATCGAATCTGAATAGTTACTTGATGAAAGAGATATGTGAGCAGTTCAAAAATTACTCACAAGAATTCAACTATATATCGTCCATAAATGAATAGAGATGTGGAAGCTGCCAATAAGAATATCAAGAAGATTTTAAGAAAGATGGTCGATAATCACTGATCCTGGCATGAGATATTGCCTTATGCTTTATTGAGATACCAGAAGACCGTCAGAACTTCGACTAGGGCAACTCCTTATGCGTTAGTCTATTGGTCAGAAGTGGTGATACCCGCTGAAGTTAAAATAACCTCCCTAAGGATCATTCAAGAAGCTGGGCTAAGCAATGAAGAGTGGGTTCATGCCCGTTATGAACAACTCATATTGATTGATGAGAAAAGGATGAGTGCCATATGCCACGGTCAATTGTACCAGTAATGAATGATTCGTGCATTCAACAAGAGAGTAAGAACTCGTATGTTTACCATAGGACAGTTGGTCCTTAAGCGCATTTTCCCTCATCAAAAAGAATACAAAGGAAAGTTTGCACCAAATTGGCAGGGATCATATGTCATCCACAAAGTGTTATCGGGAGGAGCTTTGATTTTTTCTGAGATGGATGGCAAGATGTGGCCTAAATCGATCAACTATGATGTTGTGAAGAGATACTATGCCTGAAGATGGTTTTTCTTTTATTTCTTTCCCTATAATTGTATTTTTTGATCGTAATCATTTTTATGCTTTGCAATAGCTTAAATTTCCTTACCCTCTTTGTACAAACTATATTTGACCTGAATTCTCAAGATTGAGATACGTAGGTGGCCTGTATCGGCTTTGGTCAACCCCTTAGAAATATTTATCTTTATTTTTTTTTATCTTGAACTACGTTTGACCTGAATTCTCAAGATGAGATACATAGGCGGCCTTTGTCGGCTTCGATCACCCCTTTGTTTCTTTCCAAACTTTTCCCACTATAAGTGTGGGAATGATGTTTGATCTGACACCTGCTTCAACGGGATACATAAGTGCCTTAATGGTTCAGCCATATTACCCAAAAAATAGAAACTGGGGAAATTTTTTTGAGAAAAGAATCTCAAAAATTCAGAAGGCGAAGACCGTTCTCCAACAAATCAAAATTCAAATTGTGCCAAAGAACGACTGAAGTGAATTTTGAGGAAAATTTTATAATCCCCACAGAGTGTCAAATCTCTTGTCAACGAGATGAGATTCATCGTGAAGCCTTTAACTAGGACAGAAATTTTGAGGAAGACCTCAAAATTTTCACCAAGCTTTGTTTGAAGTTCAAAAAACAAGCTCCGAAGAATTCCCCATCACCAAGGGATCAGAGTCTACTTCAGAAATTTCCAGCTGCAACAAAGTCCAAGGTGGATTAATCCTCAGCTACGAGAGTTTTTTCGAAAGACCATTGCCAAATTCTCCAACTAGTATGACAAAGCATCTCTAGAGCTTGCCAACAATGTGTCATATATGTCAAGGCCTCAAGTAAAGGATGTTCATTGAGCAAGTACATGACATGACATGATTGGCAGAGATTTTTCTAAATCATCTCTTCAAAAATCACTATTTTCAAAAGATTTTTACAAGTTAATTTGCTCCTTTTTAACTTTGACTTTGTCTTACGTCTACTGTGACATGGGGAGTCAAGGACGACAGATGCCCAAAGACGACAGATATCCTGAGATGACAAAGAAAGGAGCAGAGGATCAAAGGAGGTTGACATAGATCAGTTTCGCTAAAAAATAACAACTTTTCGGTGGATGCAGGTTATCCTAAGAAAGTGTTAGAGATCGGTGAAGGTTTCTGTTATCCAACATATTCAAAGTAATACAACGAGACCAGGTTCCCCAAATTTGGCAAGAAAAGCCAAAACAGGGAAGAAGCCAAAAGAGGCGAAGGTTCCTGGAATGGACATGTTCTTTTATAGTTTGCAAGAACTACCAGATAAGGAGAAATCAGCAACATCCTCAAATCCCCAGTAGATCAGGATGCTATAGTCTCCCCTAGAAATGGTGAGTTTGATGATGTGTCAACTAATTGTTTGTCTTGAAGTACAGGTACACACAGAGAATTCAGACACGCCGTCGTCAGACTTAGGGCACCAAGAGATAAATCAGTGACATCCTCCGCAAATCCCCAGCAAATCAGAAATCACCAAGAACAGACGATGTTTGGAAATGGTATTTGTAGCTTTCCCCGGACATGGGTTGTCAGCCATTTCATTCACATTCAAAATAACCTCTTGTTGGTCTGCCTACCTCGAGAAGAGGATGATAATTACAAACAAAGTTATTTTTTATTATCGTTATGAATGCTTTCTTTTTAAACATTTACTGAATATTTACTGTGATCGCCAATAAAAATGATGCTATGGCTGATAATTGTTTACCTTGAGAGCAGGTACAGAAGTAGAAGTCGATGCATCAACAAAGGTGGAGGTGATATTTTCCACGACTGCCCTATGAGCCATTGCATCATATAACGCTATATTACACTACATTATGCATTCATATTGCATCATGCCGCATTACATCATACTGCATTACATGGCATTGGATTATATTGCATCATATTATGTCATATTGCATTGCATCATATTATATTATGTTGCACTGTATTGTATGGCATCATATCACAGGAATCATGTCAAGAGGATCATGTCGAGAGGACCATGTCACGAGGACCATGTCGAGAGGACTATGTCGAGAGGACCATGTCACGAGGACCATGTCATGAGGAACCTGTCGAGAGGACCATCATTATCAATTATCGAAGGCATACTCGCCATGAAGATTATGTCCCTCTACCAACCGATTTCAAAGAGGATGACATCCAGAGGTGTCCCAAAGTCACATTTGATGTGCAGGATCGACCCAAGAGCATTTATATCCAATATAGCATGGAGACGACATATTTTGACGTTGAGGATATTCATGCATGCATACTCATTATCACGAAGAGATGACAGAGCCTAGCATTGAACATATTTGTATCCAATATCGCATAGGGACGACAGAGTCTGACGTTGAGGATACCCGTATGTTCAAAAGAGGCATTTATATTTGATCATGTGACAAAGGCTTTTGTCACCCCGAAAATCAAATGACGCCTGCTAGCACGTTTGAAGAACACGTATTGTCTGAGGGAGATCTATAAGACACCATCCAAAATTGGACGATGAATTGGATTTCTTAAAACTGGTAGGCCAAAGGTCATCTGCAAGACACAATAATGTCCGAAACCGGGTAGTGTGCAAGATTTCTCAAATTTGATAGACCAAGAGTTATATATAAGACGTAACGATATCTAAAACTGGATAGTGTGCAAGATCACCCAAGAGTAGGTAGTCCAAGGGTAATTTGCAAGTCGCAATAATATTTGAAATTGGATAAAAGTGCAATACTACCAAAATTGACAGTCCGAGGGCTATCTATAAGCCACGACATATCCATATTGATATTGTGCAGGACTATCCAAAGACTAACAATTCAAGGGAAATCTTTAAGTCGCGTTACATCCAAAATTGGATAAAAGTGCAGGATTATCCAAAAGACTGGTAATTCAAAAGGTTATCTGTAAGCTGCCTCTATCCAAAGTCGGATGATATGTAAGATTACTCGGAAGCTGACAATTCAAGGGACATCTGTAAGTCACCTCTATCCAAAGTTGGATGATGTGCGACATTACCTGATGCGCAAGACTTACCCGAGATTATATGCAAAGATTTTCACTGATAGCCAAGAAGACTATCATATAAGAGACTATTACAAGCAGTCACAAGGACCGTCTTATTCAATGACCAAGAAGGTCATTACATCCAGGTAATCATCACATTCGATGGCCAAGAAGTTCATCATGTTCAGCCAATCAATGCATTCAAATGCCATGAAGGCAATCCTACCTGATAGCTAAAAGGGCCTCCATGTCAACATCATCATGAAAATTGTCATGTCATCAACATGTACGAAGACCATGTAAAGAGATTATCCCTTTGTTGAATTACTTTACTACTAACAAATCTTGTTTTACGATGTTACCGAGAGCATCCAAGAGGATGAAAATCTCGAACCAGAATCACAGGTGTAGACTATGCTAAGAAGGCATCGCACAACGCATATTTTATTCCTAAAGATCGAGACATAGTCCAAGAAGGAGGTGCGGACAACTCCAAAAAGGATGCAGCACAACGTGGAATTTTTTCTTAGCAGCAAATTGGGACATAGTACGAAGAGGAATACCGAACACTTTGGATGCTAGCCGAGGGACTACTTCCACCACCATCAAACCACACCCCTATCAGAAGGCATGTGGGTATTTTCTTGTTGGGTTTCAGTTTCGCAACTAGAGTATTTTTTGAATTCACACTGGAAGTAATATCCCTTCTATTCAAATCCGGATGACAAACACCTCGAGCTTTGGAAATTATGCCCAGGTAAAATCTTACTTATAGGTATGAAGTGCGCCACATTCATAGTTGAGAGGTTATAAGCCTCTTTTCTATGGCTCAATTATTTGTCACTTATCCCGAGCCAAAGTTTGTCTTAATATAAAGATTACCTTTTCCACTGATTGAGTCGAACAACAAGAAGCCTAATTCCTGAGTCTTATAAAGATTACCTTTTCCACTGATTGAGTCGAACAACAAGAAGCCTAATTCCCGAGTCTTAGGATATTTAGGTGGGCTCTATGTTGAAAACTCGGTTGCATTCCAAACTCCCTCAAATCGTCTTACTCCTCAGCTTTCCAGTCTCTTCTTAATCCAAAACGAGAATAGCTTTGGATTCTTTCAAAATTATGCGTAAAATCAAGTGTCTTGAACTACAAGTGGACTGAATTCTCATGTAACCTGAGATATATAGGAAACACGATACCGGGGTCAGTCCATGATTCCTAAAATTTATGTTAGAACTAACCGCTTTCGATAGATGAATTTGTGGTCAGACAAAATTGGGAACATTAATTTTCTTTGGTCAGGGTTCCTTATATCCACCCTACACAAAGGGAGGGAGGTTGTTGACACCCAATTTTGCCCTCCACGTTCATAATTAATTTTGAGCTTCTGCTATTTTAAACAATTCTGAAATAATCATCTTTATAAAATTTTAAGGTTTTCAAAAATTAATTTGAGGATAATTTAATAATTTTAGATGAAATATATATACTCTATATTTAATTATATAGAGGTATATAAATTTTACTTAAAAGAAATATTTTTGAAATTATTTTAAATAAAAATCATGTTTAAGTTGAAAAATGCTACGTTTTCCTCAAAATTGTTCTAAAATTAAAAAATAATTGTATGATTAATTCTTTGACTTTAAATGGGTTGATTACATATTTATTAAAGAGAATTATTCTTAATTGTTAAATCTAGAAGCTCATTTAATTAATTAAGTATTTAATTCATTTCATTCCAATTATGGCCTAAACTCTTTAATATATTCAATTTGGCCGTATTTTTTAAAATTTAGTTAGTTCTTAAATGAAATTGACCACATTTGCAAGAAAATGTGGCCAAATCCTTAACCAATTTCACCCCCTCTCTATTTCAACTTGTTCAGCCCAATAATAATTCCCTCCGGCCCAATTTCTATCATGTTACCCGAGCCCACTCTCCTATTCTCCTCACACCATCAAACATATACACAAATACACTTGCACTCGCCCATTTTTCCCTCAACATAAAACTCCTTCACGTGTCTCTCACCTTCCCAAAAGACCACACCCTGTCCTTTCTATGTGCCTCGTACACCCGTCCTCTTTATCTTCTCCACCTCTTTTACCACAAAACCATAACGTACCCAAACTCCATCCAACAATGCAGCTGCAACAGCATAAACAACGTCAAAATTCCCAAATGACGTCTGAATTCCCTTCCTCTCCGTTAGTTGTCAAGGACCACGAAGGTTATAAAGCTCCAGGTGGCTTCAAATCAGCAAAATCAGCAAGAAATTGGTACGATTTTGTACAATTTCTTGCCCTCAAAGCTTATCCCGTTAGGGATTTCAAATTTCCCATAAGGAATTTCCCTGAAAACCCTCTATTCCTCTCCCCCCCTATTTCATCCCAAAATTCTCCTATATAAACCCTCCCTCCTCCATAAGAATTGGTATTTGATTTTTTGGGAAAAAACTTGGGAATTCTGGTGGAGCATTCCATCAATCTCACGTAACCAAAAATTTAGAGAAATATACAAAAAGATTCAAGTTCCGGCGAAATTGTTTCAAGTTTTGGTGGTGGAAGAACTTTCTGACAAAGCTTAAAGTCCTAGTACGCTGATCCATAATAGGTGAAAGTTCTGTCTCTTGCATTTTTTAGCGTTATGATTTGCTACTACTGTCACAACTCGTAATTTATTTTGGGCTGGTCTTATTTGGATAATATGTGTGTGATGTTTGGTGATGAAGAAAGAGATTATATCATTTGATTTGACTGGCTTAAAGTAATTATTGAACCCAGAATTTTGTTTTGAAGTTTTGCCTTGCTGTTCTCGTTCTTGTTCTTTTTTTAGCATCTTTGACGAGATAAGACCTGGGATACGATCGTTGAGTTCTTGACGCCCTTTGTTCTTTGTGTTGCTCATGCTTGAATATTGTCTTGTTCATCTTCATAACTATGTTAGTTCCATTTTATCTTCATAAATCTGCTTTTGTGTTGTAGTGACAAAATCCCTTTCTTCAAGCAAACTGTGGCAGCTTAATCACTTGTTTCTTTCTGAAATAAACATGTTTGGATCAGTGTCTTTCATTTAAAAGTGAAACATGAGTCAATAATTTCTCATACATGATAAATTTTGAGTTGGAAAATATCTTCTATACTTTGAGTTGATTGTTTGTTTAAGCTTGTTCTCCATGTGTATAACTTTGTTTTGGATCTCGGTTTCGTTACTTAAAGATTGCAGTCTTGATGAATTAGCAATGTCTCTTCCAAATAATTTCAAAAATCGGTCAAAATTTCTTAGTTCCAACTAATATTTGGCTTCCTTTCTTCACCTTTTCTTTATCGTTCCATTATCATGTTTGTCTCATCGTGTTTAAGACTCGTACATTTTAACTAGATTTTGCTTGTGTCTAAATTGTCAAATGTGCCAAATGTGCTCTTTTCTTCTTTTATGAAGCACGATAAAAATGTTAAAAGGGCGTATTCCGGAAAACTTCTGTCCAGTAGTATTTCTTTCCTCTGTTTTCCTTACTGTTCAGTCTTAAATGCCTCAATTTCATAAGCAATGTGTTTTCTTCTTCATGGTTTTGGCCTAAAGGTAGTACATAGCTCCAAATAGAGTCAACCCTTTTGTATGATGGCATATCCAAACATTGTTGGTTTTGTTGAACTTGTAATGAGCAAGATCGAGCATTCTTGAAATCCCTGCTTGTCATAAGAATAAATGGTATATGGTGTAAGAATTTGCTCAATTTGTCTATGCATACTGCTCATGTATTTGATTGTTTAACTTGTAAGAAGTTAGGATCTTGGTGTCAATATTTATCGCTAACAAATAGCTCAATATAGGAATTGGTATGTCCAAGTGACCAATTGTTTCATCTTTCCCTCTCTAGCTCTAAAAACATATAAGCCAGCATGCCTATTTTTGTATTTGCTGTGAATGGTATATTCCCCCATGTGATTCTCTTTTGCTGCACTCACTATGTCGTGTTAAAATATTTTAGTGATTGCTTGATATATTTCCCCTTCCTTTCAGAAGAGGTTATCAGGTCCAATACCATCATCAGCTAGTGCTCCTTCCCTAGCACCCAAATAGATATGACTAGTCAGGTAAGGCGATAGGCTCTCATTCTCAGGAATGTGTTGCAAAAGGGACTTTCTACCCTATTTGCAAAAAGTGTGGTAAGAATCACCTTGGGGAGTGCCTTTATGGCACAGGTGGATGCTTTGGATGTGGATAGATTGGTCACAGGATTAAGGACTACCCCTCAGCCAAATAGAATAACAGAGGTTGCAGGACCCAGGCTACTACTTCAGCAGCTCCAGTAGGTCCCCCATCTCAACAAGGTACTACTTCTGGCACAGGTGGTGGTCACCGCCGAAACCATCTTTATGCCATGTCATCTTACCAGGACCAGTAAAAGTCACTTGATATAGTCACTGGTATATTTCAAGTCTTCTCCCTTGAGCCTGTGTTGGTTTGGGGTACGGTCAGTTCACCATGTTTATGCTTTACTAGACCCATGGGCTTCACTATTTTTTGTAACCCCATATGTTGCATATAAAATTTGGAGTCAGTCCTGAAAAACTCCTAGAACCCTTTCTATTTACACTTCAGTCAGTGAGTAAGTCCTAGAAAAAAAGGTATACAAAAAATGCCCAGTCTCACTCCTCCATATAGTCACCTCAGTGGACTTAGTAGAATTAGGCATGACCAATTTTGACATCATCCTTGGCATGGTTTGGCTACATGCTTGTTATGCCTTAGTTGACTGCAGAACCAGAGTCGTAAGATTTCAGTTTCCAAATAAGCATGTCTTAGAGTGGAGGAGTAGTCCTCCAATGTCAAAGGATTATTTCATATCTTACCTCAAAGCAAGGCAAATGATCTCTAAAGGTTACATCTATCATAGAGTTTGGGTCAAATATTCTGAGTCCAAAACCCCATATCTCCAGTCAGTTCAAGTAGTTAATGAGTTCCCTGAAGTGTTTCTTGATGGTATGCTCGGAGTCCCTCCTAAGCAGGAGAATGACTTTGGGATAGACCTTCTTCTAGATAGGAAGCCCATATTTATTCCTCCTTATAAAATGGCTCCAGCAGAGCTTAAGGAATTGAAGGATCAACTAAAAAACCTCTTAGATAAAGATTTCATCAGAACCAATATCTCTCCATGGGATGCCCTAGTCATCTTCGTGCATAAGAAAGATGGTTCCCTCAAAATATGCATCAACTACCATCAGTTAACAAAGTCACAATCAAGAACAAGTATCCCATACCTATGATTGATGACTTGTTCGACCAGCTTCATGGTGCCAGTTATTTTTCTAAGATAGACCTCAGAACACGGTATGGTCACTATGAATTTGTGGTTATGTCTTTTGGACTAACAAATGCTCCCACAGGTTTTATGGACTTTATGAAAAGGGTATTCAAAGAACTTGGACATGTTCATCATTGTCTTTATTGATGACATCCTTGTTTATTCTCAGAGTGAGGAGGAGCATGCCATCCATTTGAGGGTTGTGCTGCAAACTCTCAAAGATTGTCAGTTATTTGCTAAGTTCAACAAGTGTGAGTTTTTCTTGTAGTTAGTTTCTTTTCATGGTCATGTGGTGTCTAGTGAGGTCATTGAGTATATTCACAGAAAATAGAAGTAGTAAAGGACTGGCCTAAACCCACTTCTCCGACGGACATCAGGAGGTTTTTGGGTTTGGCTGGGTACTACAGGAGATTTGTTGAGGGATTTTCATCCATTGTGGCCCCGTTAACAAGGTTGACTCAGAAAAAGGTCAAGTTTCATTAGTCCGATGAGTGTGAAAGGAGCTTCCAGGAATTGAACACTAGGTTGACCACAACTCAAGTTTTGACTTTACCAGAGAGTTCAGATGGCTTTGTTGTTTATTGTGATGCATTTAGAGTTTGATTAGGTTGTGTTCTGATGCAGCATGGCAAGGTCATCGCCTATGCTTCTAGACAGCTTAAGATTCATGAGAAGAACTACTCGACTTATGACCTTGAGTTAGCAATGGTGGTTTTTGCCTTGAATATTTGGAGGTACTACTTGTATAGTGTCCATGTGGATGTGTTTACTGATCATAAGAGACTCCAATATGTGTTCACTCAAAAAGAGTTAAATCTTCGTCAAAGAAGGTGGCTTGATATTCTTAAGAACTACAATATGAGTGTACTTTACCATCCGTGCAAGGCCAATGCAGTGGCTGACGCACTTAGCAGATTGTTTATGAGTAGTGTGTCACAAGTGGAAAAAGAAAAGAAGGAGTTGGCTAAGGATGTTCATAGGCTTGCTCGTTTAGGGGTTTGCCTTACAGACTAAGCAGATGGGGGTGTGATTGTTCAGAATGGGTCAGAATCTTCTTTGGCAGTTGAGGTGAAAGAGAAACAAGACAATGATCCTATCTTGCAATAGTTGAAAGGTGTTGTCCACCAGCAGAGAGTAGAGGTTTTCTCTAAGGGTGAGATGGTGAGTTTCGCTATCAAGCCTGGTTATGTGTTCCAAATGTAGCTAAGTTGAGGTAGTGGATTTTGACAGATGCTCATAGCTCAAGATACTCGATCCATTCAGGTGCCACTAAGATGTATCATTTACATAAAGACTATTGGTGGAATGGCATGAAGAGGGATATTGTAGATTTTGTAGCTAAGTGTCCAAACTGCCAGCAGGTAAAGGTAGAACATCAAAGACTGGGAGGTATGACTCAGGATATTGACATTCATACTTAGAAGTGGGAAGTGACTAATATAGACTTTATTATAGGTTTATATCATCCTCGTCGATAGCACGATTTGATTTGGGTGGTAGTAGACAAGATGACTAAGTCAGCCCACTTTTTGCCTGTCAAGACTACTAATTCAGTAGAGGATTATGCTAGACTATACATCTGTGAGTTAGTCAGATTGCATGGGGTTCCCTTGTCTATCATAACAGATAGGGGCACTCAGTGTACATCCTAGTTTTGGAATTTTTTTCAGAAAGGTCTTGGTACTCAGGTAAATTTCAGCACAACATTTTATCAGCAGACAGATGGCCAGGCGGAGTGAACCATCCAGACCTTAGAGGAAATGTTGAGGGCTTGTATGATTGACTTTAAAGGTAATTGGGATGATCACTTACCTCTTATAGAGTTTGCCTATAATAACAGCTTATATTCAAGCATTCATATGGCTCTGTATGCGGCAATTTATGGGTGAAGGTATAGATCTCCTATTAGCTAGTTTAAGGTAGGTAAGGCTGCATTGATAGGGCCAGACTCAGTCCATGAGACTATGGAAAAGGTTCAGCTCATTAGGGAGAGGTTGAAGACTTCTCAAAGTCATCAGAAATCCTATGCAGATATGAGAAGAAGGGACTTAGAGTTTGCAGTTAATGATTGGGTGTTTCTGAAAGTTTCACCTATGAAGGGGGTGATGAGATTTGGTAAGAAGGGGAAGCTTAGTGCCGGTATTTAGGCCCCTACTGGATTGTGAGATGAATCAGCAAGGTGGCTTATGAATTAGAGTTGCCAGTAGAGTTAGTGGCGATACATCTAGTATTTCATATGTCCTTGTTGAAGAAGTGTGTTGGGATCCGGCCTCAGTTGTGTCATTAGAGAGTGTGAGAGTGAAGGATAGTATCTCTTAAGAAGAGGTACCCGTTGAAATTCTTGATCGTCAGGTTCGTAAGTTGAGGAATAAGAAAGTGAAAGTTCTTTGGAGAAACCAGTCAGTCAAGGGAGCTACTTGGGAAGAAAAAGCAGGTACGGTAACCAAGTACCCTCACCTCTTCCTCCCAGTCTAGTATTGGCTTGAGGTAATAGTTCCTCTTCAGTATCCTCACTTTCCTTGCTAGTATTTCCATCAGTTTCATGTTCTATAAGCTGTTCTTATATTTCTAGTATACATGCATGTCTCATGAATCTATCTCAGCTTTGTTAGTCTTCATTCAAGGACGAATTATCCTAAAGGGGAAATATTATAATACCTCGAAAATTCTAAGCTAAGATCCAGACCAGAATTCTAAGTAAAAAGTTATCAAAATTATAGACAGGAACCACAGACGGGTTCCATAGATCATGGATACCATTCGTGGAACCAGACTCGCAGGCGAACCTAAGGTTTGAGATCCCTGTTAAGGATCCATGGACCGTGGATCAAACTACAAACCGTGGTTTCCCCTCATGGAAATTAGACCCACAGGGTCACAAAATCACTGAGATTCATGGAGAAGGTCCACGAACTGTGGTTCCCAATTATAGAACCCTATTCTGAAAAATTTTAGCAGTTTTTCATTTAAGTTTCCGAGCAGTATTTTGGATCTTTCCTATTTTTTTAACTCTGATGTTAAGTTATTGTATGCCTAATTGGACGGGTTTTATTCACACTTAGTCAAATTCCCCCTTATTCTCTCAATCAAACCTCAGAAAGGAAAAAAAGAATTGTCCTCTCAAGTTTCAAGACCTAGAGCTTTTTCTCCAATTCTCTACCTTCAAGTTCTAGCTAGAAAATCTTTAAGTTCAGGTATGTGGGTATTCAGTAAGAGTTTTCTTTCACCCTTATGTCCAAAACCTCAAGTTTTACTATGATTTTATATACTTATAAAGTTAGGGTTCTTACCAATTATGAAGTTTTCCTGTCAATTCGATTTCCTTACATTGTAATACGATTTCTATTCCTACTTACATGATCTTGCATGAGTTTTTACAAGTATTTCCTAATCCCATGAATTAAAAGATAAACTTAGCAAGATTTGGCATTTATTACTTATTTTTAAGAAAATTTTGGCATGTTCAGATAACATTACCTCAAGTGTTAAGGAAAATAGCATGCCTAGTTCCTCAAGTTATAGACATTTAGCAAGAACATGTATTTGAACTAGTGTCATGCTATACTTTTAAGAAATAAATTTTCATGATATGTATGAGCTCTATGATATGATTTTTGGAAGTAGTATTCAGCACTGAGCAGACGAGGGTTCTAGACAATGCAAATCCATAACTACATTGTCAGCGTAGATTAAGAGAGTCCTCATCAGTCGAGAGCGTCTCCTCTAGCCTAATAGGCTCATGATAGTGGTTCCACTATGAACATGATCTTATACCCCGGCAAGGTATAGGGCAACTCTGTCAACTAGGGTTCAGAATTTAGATTCCATGTAGCTCACATGGACTATGTCAGTTATGAGAAACTCCCTACTAAAATGACTTCAAGCTTAATAAGTGTACATGAATCTTAGATTTCAAGTTCATACTTACTGCTTTATGACTTATAATTACAAAACATGTTTTCAGCTTATGATTTTACTTTGAGTCATTGTACTACAGCTTTTACATCTATTGTATGATTTTAGTTTTAAGTATAGTTTCAAGTATATTTTATCATGACATATGCATATCTCATATACTCAGTACATTCTATAGTACTGACTGCATACCTCTTGTGTTGCGTCCTATCATAATATAGATTCAGGCGCTCACTTTTAGACTCATGGCTAGATACAGTAGGACTTCCCGTTAGATTGGTGATTCCTCGTCATTCGAGGACTTCTTATGAGCTTTTAGTTATCTTTATGATTTTCTTTCAGTACTTGGAGTTAGATGGGGATCTTGTCCCAAAAACTCATTTTTATCAGTTGTTAGAGGCTTTTCAGACATAATCATATAGTAAGTATCCATTAATTCAGATTGTTATTTTTAGACTTATTTATTATACATATTTAGTGCTCATTATTTCAGTTAAGCATCCGTTGTATCTATATGTTCCTGCTTATGTTTAAGATCATGCTAATGTGAAGGATTAGCTTGAAATTACTTGTGGTCTCAGGTACCGTGTTAAGTCTAAAGTGTAGGCTTGGGGTGTGACATGTACCTTTAGGTCTCTAGCCCAGGCCCATATTGAACTACGGGAGGAGTTCAACACCAAAAAAAAAGAAAGGGCACGCACAAGACAAGTTGTTAGTCCAGATATGGAAGGGAGTCAAGTCTTTTTTAAAGAATCTAACTTTGAATAAAAAGGTCCCCAAGGTGAGCCAGGTGGATTCCCAGTAGTTCTCCTTTCTCAGTAAGTTGGACGAGGAGGAGTCCAGCGACTCAAGTGCCGACAATTGATGGAGCATCTACCTGAGCTGTGGCATGGCGCTTTTCCCCGCCCCTCATTCCCCCTTTATCATATCAGTTCATTTTCCCTTGTAGGGCTCTTTGTTAGACAATCTCTTATTTACTCGCTGTTTTATCACATTTTCACTTCTTTTTTAAAAAGAAAAAGCAATTTGTGTTTTTGAAATGGTTCTGACTTGAATTAAATTCGAAAACATAAAGAAATTCTCAAACTTAATTAAAGCAGAGTCGAAACTTAGTTTTTTAGGAAAAATCAAGAAAAAACCTTTGAAAATATTTGAAAGATTTAAAACAGATAAAAATCATTGAATTTAAGAAAACTAGGTAAGAAGTTCATATTAATATTTCGAGAAGGGTTTTAAGGCACTCGAAATATCCGCTAACTTGCGGTTATCCGGCTATTATTCTAACTTATTTATTATTTGACTAACTTAAGAAAAACATGAGAATTTGACAAGCAAAAGAGTTATTAATGAAACCATTTTCTTGTTTGTAGAAAAGATAGACTTAAACAGAATTTGCAAGTAAAATTTAATAACAAAGTGAAGAAGTAAATAAAAATTTACGATAAAATACATGGTACCCCAATGAGGAATTTAAACTAAGTTAAAAGAAAAAGTTAGTGTTTATAAAAGTCCAAATTAATACAAATAAACTTAAGCTAAAGAAAAGGAGAAGTTGGGTTTAGGCACTTAGGCCCAAACCCCTACGATTTTTCTGTGTTGGACTACTATTTTTCTGGGTTAAGCTTGTTTAATCATTTTAGCTCCTTTGGCCTTCCCTGTATATTAGATTCTCTTTCTTTCGTGTGTGGCACTTAGTCCACACTCATTTTTCTTCGAATTTCCGCAACTTTTACCCTTTTAGGGCCTTGAGGAGGTAGACTCGAGATGTTTGGGACTCACAGGCCCATCAGAATGTATGAAAAGGAGAGGAGTCCATTTGGACTCGAGGTATTTCATGCATAGCAAACAGAATATCGATTAGCATATATTCTATGTTTGATCTCAACTCATATATGTGTAAAGATAAATTTTATCAAAAAACATATGCCAAACACATATGACTCAATTATCATCCATGACTTTTTAAATACCTTCGGTCCTTTAGTGACTGAAACCCATATCATCTATTCTGGTCCTTTTGTTCTCCCTTGCCCTCTCTTTCTGTTTCTCCTTCTCGATCTGCTGAGCATAGGTCATTAGTCTAGAGATGTCCATATCTTCAAACAATATCGCCGTCTTGCTTGCTTTCTTCACCAGGTCAAGAACACCAAAAAAAACTTGCTCATCCTAGCCCTTGGCTTGGGCACCATCTCCGGAGCTTACCTGGAGAGCTGAGTGAACTTCAGCCCATACTCTTGGACTAGCATTGATCCCTTGCCTCAAATTAACAAACTCTTCAGCCTTTGCCTCCCTCATCTCCCTTGGAAAGAACCTATCCAGAAAAGCCCAAACAAAGTAGTCCTAAGTCACAAGAGCTACATTCTTGCCCCTGCCATCCTTCCATTGGGTAAACCAGATGTGAGCCATACCTTGAGCTGGTAGGAAGCTAGATCAACACTATCAGTACCAGTCACCTGAATGACCTCAAGAATCTTTTTCACCTCGTCGATGAACTTCTGTGGATCTTTACCAATTTTTGACCTAAGGAATTCGGGCAGGTTCATACGGACAAAATACCTAACTCTGGCAGCAGCTGACCCACCATTTGGGTTAGCAATGGCAGGTGCCTGTTGATTTGCTTGAGCAGTCATAGACTGTGCTAACATCTAGATGGCCTTCCTGAATTTGTCATTCATGACCTCGTGGTCTGGAACTGGAGAATTAACATTGTGAGCATTATTTTTGTGAGAAGGCATGATCGAAAATGAATAAAGAGCAAATTAGAAAAGGGTAAATAGAGTTAAACTCTATCGCACGATATTGAACATGAAAAAAGTAGAGTTCTCTAAAAATGTCAAGTAGCCTCCCCCTCATAAGTGTGGCGCGCTTCACACTTATAAAAAGGAATCTACTTAATGCGGCTTTCAAATATCCTAGGACCCTTAAACCTGATACTATGATAACAAGTTTGTCACGCCTCGAGCCTACACACTAGACGTAACATGGGACCAGAGACCTCAAGTGATCCCAAGCTAACCCTTGGCATTAGCATGGACTTAAAAATAAGCAGGAACATATAGATATAACAGAAGCTTAACTAAAATAATGAGCACTAAATTTGTATAATAAATAAGTCTGAGAATAACAATCTGAATCAATGGAAACTAACTGTCTGATTATGTTTGAAAAGCCTCTAACAACTGATAAGATGAGTTAATGGGACAAGATCCCCATATAACTCCAAGTACTGAAAAAAAATCATAAAGATAACTAAAAGCTCATAAGAAATCCTCGAATGATGAGGACTCACTAATCTGACGGGAAGTCCTTCTGTATTTAGCCACGATCCTGGGAGTGAGCGCCTAAATCTACATCATAATAGGATGCAACACAGGAGGTATGCGATCATTACTATGGAATTTACTGAGTATATGAGATATGAATGTTATGATAAAATGTACTTAAAAGTATTCTTAAAACTGAAATCATACAATAGAAGTAAAAGGTGTAGTATAATGACTCAAAGTAAAATTATAAGCTGAAAACATATTTTGTAACTATAAGTCATAAAGCAGTAAGTTTGAACTTAAAAGCTAAGATTTATGTACACTTATTAAGCTTGAAGTCATTTTAGTGGGGAGTTTCTTATAACCGACATAGACCATGTGAGCTACATGGAATCCAATTTCTGAACCCTAGTTGGCAGAGCTACCCCATACCTTGCCGGGGTATAAGACCATGTTTATAGTGGAACCACTATCATGAGCCCATTGGGCTATAGGAGACGCTCTCAACTAATGAGGACCCCCTTAACCTACACTGGCAACGTAGTTTTAGACTAGGGTTGTTTGGAACCCTCGTTTGATTGGTTTTAAATACTACTCCCAAAAACCATATCATAATGCTCATACATATCATGAAAACATATTTCTTAAAAGTATAGCATGACAGTAGTTCAAATACATGTTCTTGCTAAATCTCATAACTTAAGGAACTAGGCATGCTATTTTCATGAACACATGAGGTCATGTTATCTGAACATGCAAAAATTTTCTTAAAAACAAGTAATAAATGCCAAATTATGCTAAGTTTATCTTTTAATTCATTGGATTAGGAAATACTTGTAAATACTCATGCAAGATCATGTAAGTAGGAATAGAAATCATAATACAATGTAAGAAAATTGAATTGACAGGAAAACTTCATAATTGGGTAAGAACCCTAACTTTGCAGGTATATAAAATCAATACCCACATACCTTAACTTGAAGATTTTCTAGCTAGAATGTGAAGGTAGAGAATTGGAGAAAAAGCCCTAGGTCTTGAAACTTGAGATGATAATTATTTTCTTTCTTTCTAAGGTTTGATCGAGAGAAAGAGGGGGAACTTGACTAAGTGTGAATAAAATCCCTCTAATTAGGCCTAAAATGACTTAAAATCAGAGTTAAAAGCATAAGAAGGTCCAAAATATCCCTAGGAAACTTAAATGAAAAATTGCTAAAAATTTTTGGAACAGGGTTCCACGGTTAGGAACCATGGCCCGTGGACCAGTCCATGGCCCATGGATCTAGTCCGTGAATCTCAGTGATTTTGTGACCCTATGGGTCTGATTTCCATGAGGGGAAACCACGGTCGGTAGCTTGATCCATGGTCTATGGATATCTCACGTGGATCTTAGACCTAAGGTTGGTCTGTAGTTCTGGTTCCATGGATGGCATCTACGGTCTGTGGTCTATTCCACGGTCCATGGAACTCGTCTGTGGTTCTTGTCTATCATTTTGATAGCTTTATACTTAGAATTATGGTCTGGATTTTAATTTAGAATTTTCAGGGTGTTATAGTATCATAGGGGTCTAAAGGACCTGCAATGGTCGATGGCACAAGAAGTCCTTAATAGCATTCACATCCACTCCTTGTTTCTAGAGGGGGCTCATGGACGGGGTAGAATGGGTCCCAACTCCACCACCGATAGACCACCCCTACTCTCTCCCTTAGAACCCAACTTTCTCTTCTTCTTGCTGCGACCGGGTGCACCCTTCACTCTGAAAAGGTTAAAGGGCCTATTGGTCTCATGAGTGTTATCATCTGTCTTACTGGGCACATTCACCCGCTGGCACAACATAGTGATCAAGGAAGGGAGCGCAGGTCCTTGGGATGTAGCACTGTAAAGTACTTCTGCTCTTCCATAATCGGTGCCCCATATTTATCGGCATCCTATCCAGTAAGCAAGCCACTATTAGTGCCCTAGGGTATGTAAGGTCAGATACATTCTCAGAAGGGCAAATCCTCCTATACAATAAATTAAGCCACCTTCGAGCATCAGGGGTAAAGTTTATGCCTTTAATCACTGTATGATGACTGACCCAAGGGGTCGAGTCCCTCTTGTCCTCTAGAACTAGTTTGTTCACTAACCACTGCCTATCGTACACCTTCTTTCTTGCCTAATATTTAGTCTCTGTGGGGTTTGGCACCAGCAAGTCCTCATTGATATGCACAATACTAATCTCGACATGCTTACCCAAAAGATAAATTATAGGGTTTGGGACATTCTATTTGATGGTAGGGATATGGGCATAGAACTCCCTCAACCAGCTCTCATCAGCACCGGTGGGTATCTCTACTAATGGCAAACAATATATATCCTGCAATCAGTTGTAGAATTCTGATGCCTCACCCTTCACCTCTTCCATTATGAAATCTCGCTCCTAGGTGAACCCTCTAAACCTTTGCTCAACATACTGCCTCTGGCATTGGTCGCTTGCAAACCTTTTATAGCTGCCGTCATCATATTTGGAAATAATTATAATAGTCTCTATGGAAGGAATAAGAATATGCATTAGACTATGTTTACAAAAATATTGTAACAAGAATTAATGAAATGGAAGCAAGGAAGCCAGAAGAAATCCGTTTTGAAATTTTTTTGGCCATTTTAGCAGCATTCTGCCTCAGTGACTTTGCTGCAGTGGGCGTATCTTTGCCGCAACAAGGTTGCTATAGCGAGACATGCCCTTTATAGTGATTCACCATATTGAGAGAGAATCTCACTGAAGCGAGGTCATCATTCCTAGCCAACCCAAGGTCCAAATATGGTGATTTTTTAAATTGTGCTCTATTTTATCAGTGTTTATCATAGATCGGGCACAACATGGTAGTGTAGAATGCTTATTCATCGATTTTTTGGTGGCTAACACTCGAAATCAAGCCCTAGGTGTTCAAAAAAATTTGAAAACCCTTTTCTACTACCCTACTCCATTTTCGAGTTTAAAACATCATGAACTCCATAGAACTTGCACGAAGAATGTTGTAAATAAGTTAAGAACATAAAATAAGTGAGAATGCTTCAAAAGTTCTTCCCTACAAGGGCAAAATTAACCCATACCCCAAATTCTATTTTCTGTTCAAATCAAGCAAAATAGGCCTAAATAATGCAATAGACGTAGTAAGCAATGTAATAACACAGTGAGAAAAGGATTTACCTTAGAAATCGATGAGGAAAACATATTTGGTAGAGAGGATTTCAAAGTGAAGGAGAAAAGTCAGCTTTTTTGCTAATTGTGCTCTGCAATAGGCACCTAATTAAATTCACTATGTTTCTTGGTCCTCTTCATTAGCCACAAATTAAACAGTACTGAATTTCAGCTTTTTTGATCACTTGAAATTGATTATAAGGATGAATCGGGTCCGTACAAAGTTGCTCGGATTTTGCAGGACCCGTACAGGGCTCCGTGTTCGATCCCATTCACCTTTTCAACCGTACAAGAAGACGGGCTCGATCAAGTTCAACGACTCTAACAGTAAAGGTAGCAGCATGGAAATGAGCTTCAACAGCGTTGAGTCAAGGCCGGATTCTGAGAGTAGTGGCAATAATAATAACAGAGTCATGGTTGTGATTGATCCTAATCATGATGTCAATTGTTCTCTAGAATGGGCACTTTCTCATACTGTCCAAAGTCAGGATAACATTATTCTTCTTCTCTATGCCAGCAAGATCTCAAAAGAAGCTCAAAAAATATTTCTGATAAATCTTCATTTAGCCTTGTCCAAGGGGTGTCTTTATGTATATATATATATTATATGTTGAATCCCTTTGGATTTTTTCATATGTTTACTTATTTATATTTTGACTCTCCTTTGTTAAAATTCTAGCTCCGCCACACCTTTAGCCCTCAGCAATCCAACACATATACTCCACCAATTCTTTACTTGATAATTATGTTCTCTTTTATATGATGTAGGTTAAAAAGCCAACAGTGAAATTAATCAGAGAGCATATGAACTTCTTTGCTTCATGAAAAATATGTGCCAGACAAGAAAACCAGGGGTAAGTATTTTTATGTGCAATAAATTAGATCTTGATTGATAGAACATGTAAGACAAATATTATAGTTTTAACCTCAAATATATTGTAGTTTCATCTGAGAAAGCGTTAATTGCTATCCTTGAGTCGAGGCTCTATCAAAAATAATCTCTCTACCTTTACAAGGTAGGAGTAAAGTCTGTGTACACACTATCCTCCCCAGGCTTCACTTATGAGATTACACTTTTTACTTCACATTACATACATCCCCTGTTGTCTCTTTTGTTGGGAGTGCAGTGTGCTAGCAAAGTCCCCCGTTAGATATAAATAAGGAAAAAAAACTGCATATAAAGCGTAGAGATGCTATTATAGGACATATTGATACTCTTAATGGTGTGGAACCTTTAAAGAAAATTATGTGAGATTGACCCAAAATGAAAGTATCACACTATGTTTATAATGTCTTTGGGTTGGTTAAGCCCAACATCTTAAAGGCACAGTGACTTTCTTATTTTGGTAAAAGAGAGTTTAAAAAATAGTCCTTAGAATTCAATCAGATGATAATTATTTTATTATCTGCATCACATTACGTGCAAGTGGAGATAGTAATGCAAGAAGGAAAAGAGAAAGGACATGTGATTGTTGAAGAAGCAAAGAAACATAAGGCCTCTTTGCTGATGTTAGGACAGAGGAAAAGATTAATAATGTGGCGCCTGCTAAGGATATAAATCAGAAAAAAACATGTTTTAAGTTGAGTCTGATATGAAGCAACACGATTAATAGCACAATATCTCTCTTTCTGAAAAATTCACCTTTTTACATGTAATTCATTAAAACTTTTCGCTTGAGACTTCGTTTTTTGTACTCTCTATTTATCATTCTCTCTGCTATAGACAGGAGGGTCTCAACTCAATTGGAATATTAAATTATCCCAGACATATAAGTTGGTAGAGGAGTGCTTACAAACAAACTATTATGGTGTGAAGAGGATGATTGAAACATATATTCCACTACTACAATTATTTTAGTCTCCAAGGGTTGTGAAGTTTCTTCTTCCACGGGAAAGTTAAGGTATTAACTTGGCAACTCCTGTATCTTAGAAATGGATGTTCTAATCTACTGAAGTACTATTTTGTTTAGTTCTTGTACTCAGCTTTCAAGAATTTTTTGCAACTTGACTAAATAGCTACATTTTTCAGAGAATAATGTAATTCAATTTCCAGTTACCTTTAGTGTTACTGAATTTTCTTTCATAATGCAGGCTTGTACTTGCTTTGCCCTGTGCAAATGATAAATTTGAAGTAGAAGTATGATTAAAATTTTCAAACTACTCAAATCTCTATTTGTTTTTTTTAATCTGATGTATTTGCTTAGGCCAATGATCATCTATTCTTCTAGAGATAAAAATCATAGATGACTAAAGTATTGTTGCAAGATAAACCTTCCTTCCAGTTAATTTCATGATTTCTACACTATCTTTTTCAATCTTTAATAAAGATTACTCTCTTACTCTCCTAACAATTAACATGAATAAAACAAACCCTCAGGATTTCCTAATAGTAGCCTAAGACATGATGATATTGCATATAAACGCAATTTGATTTTAGTTTTATCAATTTTCGTTCTCTTTAAATCACATGAAGGTGGTCTTTGTCTGCCTAAGATCTATATATATATATATTTATATATATATATATATATATAAAGTACCCGCATACGTGGCATACCTCACTATCCAGAAATCTCATTTATCTTTTTTCTTGTATTTTCACCTATTTTTTTCAGTCTGTTCCTATTAAAAAAACAAAAGGCCCGTCTATTAATCCTAATAATTGGCGTCTCTTCCTCTACTTTCTGCCAAAACGGCTCGCTTTCCCTTCACTTCCTCTCCCCTCTGCTTATTCTTTCCCCTTTCCAATTTGAGAGATCCATTTAACTGCCTTTAATATCTGATTTTTTGGATATTGGTATAACATGGGTTGCTTTGTAAATCTTTGCTCCAACCATTGATTCTGTAATGTTTGCGTTGAATGCCTCTTTTCAGATTTTGATAATCCTTCCTACATCAAGTCTTGATTCTCCCCTTCAATTGTTCTCATATGCAAAGCTAATCTCACCGACTTGTGCTTTCTTTTTTAACTGTTCTTTCTAAGTTAGTTTAATTATTTTAGTGAAACACTTCACTTATTCATTTCTATCACATTGATTAATTTGGTATTCCTTCTTGTGTTCTAATTATCTGAAGCTTTGTAGTACAGATATTTTGAGTGCAGATTGAGATCCTCTAGGGATCACTCTTGAAACTTCTAATGGTTCCTTTACACTTGAGGTACTATAACTTGCTGTGATTTCGTAAAGCTTACTTAATAAGGATATTATAACAATGCCAAATTTCACATATTCATTCTGTCTTCTTTACCTTAATAAAACTTATTTTTCCTTTATACCTTTTCCATTAAATAGGCAATCATATTGCTTTTCCTTCATACCAGTGCATTTCTTTTGAATGTTTCACTATTTCTCTTTTTGGTCTCTTTTTTCCTAAGTTAACATCATTTGCCACTGATAATGATATAAAGTAGTCCTCTATATTATTATATACACCTAAGATTTAGGAAAAACAAGTTTTATTTCTTGAGCACAAAGTCTTAAATAGGGAATTATAGACTATTTTTAGTCCTTATATGTGGTATCACAATCATCTAGGATAAAAGTGCATGTGAAACATTTAGAATATATAGTAGATTGATAATCATACTTGCTTGAATTCTTCGTTTTACATTGATGACAAGATCCCAGTCTGCAATAATTGTGGTGCCGCTTAATGGATTTTCATTCTCAAACTAGCTACATATGAGAAATTATACACAAGAGATAGACTGGTCCAACGAGGGATGATATCGAATGTATCTTGTCCCCTGTGTAATCTGATAGATGAAGGTATTCCATGTAGGAAAAACAGAAGTTCTTTAACTAGAAAACATAGAGTTGCACAAGGAAGATGAAGGAAATTCTTTGTAGAAGTGCATACTTTATTAACTGGAAGCGTCTGCCTTTATAGGCTTACAAACTCAGGAAGATAATATATATCCATGACTCCCACTTGACTAGAAACTAGGAAAGTACCAGAAAAATAGCAACCAAATCAGAAACAATAACAACCTAACAAAGACTCTTTCAAAACTAGTAAAAGACTTATTCAACTCACAATAAATAACTTATCCTACGCAATAACTTAGACTATTTTTTGAATCAATTCTTAACACTCCCCCTTGATTCAAAATCACATACGCCAAGGCATAACATAAATTAATTGTTCTTTGCCTGAGGAAGTGCTTTAGTAAGAATATCTTCCACTTGTTCTTCTGTGCTACAACTCTTCAACTCAATCAATCCTTCTGCAACCAGATCACGGATGAAATGATGTCGAATATCTATGTGCTTTGATTTTCCATGACAAACAGGATTCTTATCCATTGCAATTGCTGATAAATTATCACAGAAAATTTTGTTGCTCCCTTTTGTTCTTGGTGAAGATCAGCAAGTAATTTCCTCAGCCACAACACTTGACATGTTAAAGATGTTGTTGCAACATATTCAGCCTCGGAAGAAGACAACGCTGTTGTTGGTTGTTTCTTTGAGCTCCAAGTAATAGCTGTAGAACCAAGAGTGAAAAGGTTCCCAGAAACACTCTTTCTATCGTTCACATTCTCTGCCCAATCACTATCTGAAAAACCATATATATTAAAATTAGTACTTCGAAAGTACCATAGTCCAAATCTTGTAGTTCCAGCAACATAGCGCAAGACTCTTTTAGCTACTCCAAGATGATGCTTCGAAGGCCTATGCATAAACCTTGAAATCATTCCAATAGAAAATGATATATCAGGACGAGTGTGCGTCAAATAAATTAAGCCTCCAACTAAGCTTCTAAAATAACTTTCATCAGCTTTTTCAATACCATCATCAAGTTGCAGCTTCTTATTTACATTCATAGGCGTAGCCATTGTTTTGCAGTTAAGCATATTAAATCTTTTGAGAAGATCAGTGGCATACTTCCTTTGTGAAATAAAAATTCCATCTTCTTCCTGTTTCACTTCGAGTCCAAGAAAATAGTGCAACACTCTCAAATCCTTCATTTCAAATTTTTTCATCATAGAAGATTTGAAATCACATACAAGAGAGTAAGATGAACCCATATAGATCATATCATCAACATACAAGAACACCAACAATAGATCATTTTTTTTATATTTCTTCACATATAAAGTTGGCTCATTCTTACTTCTTTCAAATCCATTTTCTATGAAATGTGAATCGATTTTGCTGTACCATGCGCGAAGAGCTTGTTTGAGGCCATAGAGTGCTTTCCTCAACTTGTATACTTTGTTCTCCTTTCCTTTCTCCACATAACCATCTAGCTGTGTTACATACACTTCTTCTTCCAAATCACCATTAAGGAATGCAGACTTAACATCAAATTGATAAACCTTCCACTTTAATTGTACAACCAAAGATAAAAGGATTCTTACTATTTCAAAGCGAGCAACTGGAGAGAGTTTCGTCAAAGTCAATACCTTGTTGCTGCGAATATCCTTTTGCGACCAATCTGGCTTTGTGTTTCTGCACGCTCCTATCAGCATGGTATTTTGTATTGAACACCCATTTTACTCCGATGATATTTTTTCCATCTAGAAGGTCCATTAAGTCCCATGTCCTATTTTTCCTTATTGCCATAAGCTCTTCTTCCATTGCACACCTCCATTCCCTTTTTGTTGAAGCTTCCTGAAAGCTAGCTGGGTCTGCACCGAATAAAGCAAAGGTACATGTTTCATAAATATCTGAAAGTGACCTAAACTTCCATGGAGGAGTTTCACTGGAATCTTCTGAGTCACGCACCATCAATGTTGGGTTGCTATAACTTGGACTGGTGTCGCTGGAGTTTTCTGAAGAGTGGCTTGGTGTATTAGCAAGAGACTGACTTACTGCTTCAGTAGGAAAGGCTTCATCTTCCACTGCAACTTGTTAACTTTTATTGTTGCTTTCCCATTTCCAGCAGGTGTTTTCATCAAATACAATGTCTCTCCTGATAATCACCTTACCATTTGTGGGATTATACAATCTAAAAGCTTTGGATTCAGAGCAATATCCGAAAAAGATGCATTTTTCAGATTTTTCATCAAGCTTTTTACGATGTTGAGAATTTATTAGAGCATATGCAATACAACCAAAAATTCTCAAATGACTTACCTACGGCTTTCTACCTTTCCAAATTTCATAAGGTGTTCGACCCATGACTACTTTGGCCAGAGAGATATTAAGCAGATAAACTGCAGTATGAACAACCTCAGCCCAAAACTGATTTGGAAGATATTTACTCGTTAACATGCTCCTGGCCATCTCCACTACAGTTCGGTTCTTCCGCTCAGCAATCCCATTTTGCTCCGGAGTGTAAGGTGCAGTCAATTCCCTGTGAATTTCATTTTCTTCACAAAATAACTTAAATTCTTGTGATAAGAATTCACCTCCTCTGTCGGTACGCAGAACCTTAACTCTGTTACCAACTTGGTTTTCAACCAACGCCTTGAATTTTTTGAAGCTTGCAAAAGTTTCTGATTTGAGCTTCAAAAAATATACCCAACTCATCTGACTGTAATCATCAGTTAGTAACAGAAATATCGAGAACCAGCAAGTGATTCTGTGTTCATAGGATCACACAAATCTAAATGAACAATTTCAAGACAGCTAGTAGCTCTTAAAGATCTTCCAACAGGAAAAGATTTTCTATGTTGCTTGCCATATATACAACCTTCACATGTATTTTCAACAGATCCTATATTTGGCAAACCATGAACCATCTTATTTTGACTTAGCAATCTCAATCCATTCATATTCAAGTGTCCATAACGCAAATGCCACAACTTAGATTCTTCAAGATTTTTCTCACTAACAATCAAGGCTTGTTGAAACTTCAAGTGGAAACATTTTATTCTCTGTCATGTGAATATTTTCTAAGATTTGACTAGACTTCTTATTCTTAATAACACATGAGTCATCATCAAACAAGACAGAGAATCCACAACTCAACAATTGCCCAACACTTAGTAAGTTACGTGCCAAACTAGGAGCAAATAACACATTTTGAATAAGTTTCACTTTACCTTGACTAGTCTGGACAGCAATAGTACCTTCACCTTCGACTTGAATTTCCTTATTATCACCAAGCCAAATTTGCCTCTTTTTTGTCTCATCTAACTCTTTAAATCCTTTTCTTTCACCGGTCATGTGATGGGAGCATCCATTATCCACAAACCAAAAATCAGTCTTGTAATCTATGATGGTAGAGCGAGCCATGAAAAGCACGCTTTATTTTTCCTCTTCCTCGGCATAAATAGCTTGATCATTTTTGTACCAGCAGTTAGCTTCTATATGGCCAAACCTGTCACAATTGTAACACTGCACTCCACTTCTGTGGCTATTTGTCCACCCAGATTGGCTTCTACCTCTACCACGTCCTCTGCCTCTAAAAAAGCCTCTGTCATGTCCTCGTTCTCCTTGTCCTAGCGACTTCTCATTCTGAATTGGAGGATCTTCCTTCACTTGAAAAGCTTGTTCTTCAGTTCTCTCTATTGACTTATTGATCCGTGACTCATGAGATTGCAAAGAGCCCATTAGTTCATCAAATGAAAACTTAGATAAGTCTTTTGATTCCTCTATGGCTGCAACCACATGATCAAACTTTGGAGGTAAACATCTTAAAACTTTTGAAACTACAATTTCATCACCTATCTCTTCACCATATGATTTCATTTGACTTACAATTCCACTAACTCTTGATAAAAAGTCTTGCACAGATTCATTGTTTTTCATGAACAATGTTTCAAAATCACGACGAAGAGATTGTAGTTTCACAGTAAATACCTTTGAGGAACCTTGAAACTCAGTTTACAAAATCAGCCAAGCATCTCTTGAGGTAGTAGCTGTTGCAATTCTTGAGAAAATTGTCTCATGAACGGCTTGTTGAATAAAGAACAAAGCTTTTGCATCCTTCTTTCTGATTTCTTTTAATCTCTTCTCTTCTTCTGCATCTGGATCTGCTACATCAGTGAACCCATCTTCGATCAAGTCCCGCAATTCTTGAGACCTAAACAAGGTCTTCATCTTGATACTCCAAAACTCATACTTCTCACCATTGAAGACGGGTATGAGCGATTGTGAAGAAGAGGATATACCATTTGCTGCCATAATTTGTTTTTTCCTTCTTATATTTCGCTCCTTGGCTGTTTCTTAATCTCTTTATCGCCCAGTCAAAGACCGAACGCTTGCGCTGATACCACAATGTAGGAAAAATAGAAGTTCTTTAACTAGAAAACTTAGAGTTGCACAAGGAAGATAAAGGAAATTCTTTGTAGAAGTGCGTACTTTATTAACTGGAAGCGTTTGCCTTTATAGGCTTACAAACTCAGGAAGATAATATCTATCCATGACTCCCATTTAACTAGAAACTAGGAAAGTACCAGAAAATAGCAACCAAATCAGAAACAATAACAACCTAACAAAGACTCTTTCAAAACTAGTAAAAGACTTATTCAACTCACAGTAAATAACTTATCCTACGCAATAACTTAGACTTTTTTTTGAATCAATTCTCAACATTCCACACCCCTTTGTTCAATGTCAAACTACTGCAATGATCTGGGAAAGAATGTTGAATTGAAGAGGAAAATTGTGTTGTGGCCTTGATGAAAGGAGATGGGCAGAAACACACATCAAACGTAAAACCTATTATTAAGATATTGATCCAGGAGATCTATTTTAGAGGAACTAAATGATCAAGATTGACAAGGAGACTACAAGATCTGAATTTTTATCCTTTATAATGACCAGGTCTAGAAGCTAAGTTAGTTACTGATAGTATTGATTAAGGTGTGAGGCTAATTTGTTTAATCGTAGTAATCTGTTTTTGTATTGTACATAACTATCCTGCCCTCGATTTAGAAAGTCTCCTACCTATTTTCTCCCCAATACATAAATCTTGATAACATGGTCAATATTTATTTAATTGTTGATTTGCATTTCTGGTGACTTGATTTATTTATTTTTTTGTGAAACTTTTTTCTCTTTCATATAGTTTGGATGATAGGAATATTGAAGAATAAAAATGTGATTCGTGCGCATAAAAAGGATATTAGGGTTCTTGATTTTAAAGTAACGAAGGAAAAGGTATATAAAAGGAAAGCAGAGAAAAATGGTAGAACATGGGAGGACAATAAGATAGGTAAAAGGGAAGCAGAGAAAAGTAGTAGAACATAGGAGGAAAATATTATTTTTTTGTACAAACTACATTATCATTTATTTCTCTTTTCTGTTTCTGTTTTTCATTTTTTTTTATTTCTTTACCCATTTCATGTTTTCTTTTATTTGAATGGAAGCAAATCTTGGAAAAGTAAAAGTTTTACTATATATAAGGAAAGAGAGAATAAATTCTAATTTTAACAAAAATATTAACATTTTTTATTTCATCGATCCATGAAATTAGTATAAGTATATATGAGACAAATTTATATTTTCTATCTTGACTGTATCTATAGAAAAATAAAACTAATATACTATTTTTATGAAGGTTCACTAGTGTATATATATATTTTGCATTTCGTGGGACGATTACACTCTTCAAAAGCTATAATATGGTTTAATAAAATTAGAGCATTGTTATTATTACAGAAAAGCACTTCACATTGCAGAATGGTGCATTGTTTATTATGAATCTCAATTTATGCACTAATTGAGATACAATTCTCTCTGGTCGATTCTTTGTATGGCGCAAACATGTAATCCTCCAGCTATATGAAGCTGGATCATTGTCTTGTAGGTGACCAGCCTTGATTCATCAGCCAACTTGAATATAAAGAATCGTAGTAAAACTGCTGCAGTGATCTTCATTTGTCTATAAGCAAATTCCTTTCCTATACATATCCTTGGCCCAGCCTGCAGTGCATCATCAAAACATGGTTTAATTCATTATCTTTGAGAATAATAGTCATTAATTGTCAATTATCAACATACTTACAGACCTGGAAAACAGTAAATTTGAAGGGGCTTTCTTGCTTGAAGGAACCATTGTCATCAATCCACCTCTCTGGCCTAAACTCTTGTGCATCATCACCCCATATGTAAGTCATCCTTCCCATTGCGTATGGTTGGTACGCCACCATATCCCCTTTATTTACATTGAATCCATCTTCAAAGCATACTTTCCCATTCTGGCCAATAAACCATAATTTACAACTAAAATAACACTTGATAAAAAAAATGAGTGAGGAAAGTCATTTAAATGTTTGTAATAACCAGACACCAGAATACGCCTTCTTTTTTTTTTTTATAAAAAGCATTTCCCTAGAACATGACGTTTGTAACATGTCAAATCTGATAGTTCCTAAACGAAGAAAAGTCTGAATATTTACCAATGGAATAGAAGGATAAAGTCTTAAAGTCTCAGAAAGCACAGCTTGTAGATAGTGCATTTTATCCAGGGGTTCTTCATTAAGATGTGCAGCAAAATCTGAAATTGTTGTAACAGCATCTGATTTTGTTGCTTCTTTGATTTCTTGTGCTACTTTGTCCTGTACATGAGGATGCTTGCATAGACTCCAAATATACCAAGCAAGAGTGGTTCCTGTTGTGTCTTTACCACCACCCATGAAGTTTACAAGTATATCTCTCAAGTACTTTGGATTTGTTGTAGAATAGTGCCAGAACCTTGACAAATGTTTTCTTCTTTCCTCTGTTGTACAATTGCAGAATTCAGATTGATTAATACCGTAATTGCTACTATGTTATCTCCAATAGAATCACAATACAAACTGAAATTGCTTACTGAGGAATCATGTTGGTCTTGTGAAAGTTGCTCTGTTTTTTCTGCTAATCAAATTATATATGTACTCGTCGAGGATCTGAACGCTTCTCTTTAACTTTGCTTCGGATCCAATATTAAGAGCCTTTTTGATCTTCCAAAAGAGATCGATGTATCGCCAGAAACTCAATTCACTCACTTCATCAAGGGCTCGGATAAATCTGCTGGAGCCTTCTTTACTGGAACCACACACACTGTCCAGCCCAATACCAAACGCTACTTGAAACAGAGAATCCATAGATGACTTCAGAAGCAGATCCTACATACATTTTTCATGATTAAGCATCAAATAACTCTATATTTTTCTTCTTCTTTTTTTTTTTCTTTAAAAGTAGCAGGTATTGAAAATATTATAGAGAATTTCTATATTCATATGATTAGTTGTGCTTCAAGTAATTGTACTAATTCCATTTTTCAAGGCCGGTATTTTTTTAGTGACTTGATAATGTAAAAATTCAATGTATAGAAGTTAAGTGGGAAGATTACTTGGATATCTACTGTCTTGTTAGAATTTGCAGCTTCAGCCAGGATGTTAGCAAGCTTTGCAGCATTTTTACGAAAGACGACACTGTTAACATCCCTCAAAACCCTTTTGGAGAAGTCTGGACTCAAAAGCTTTCTATGTTCTTTCCATTTATCACCATCAACTGCGAACACACCATCTCCATAATAGTCTTCTAAAACCTCATGATGTAGCTTCCCCTGCAGATTTTGCAAACATATAGATTTATGTTTTGGTTTCTCATCTTTTCTTTCTTAATCCTCAGTCTATTGAATGCTTAAACGATGATGAAATTTTGTATCCTATTCCTAGAAAAGCAAATATCATGATTTAACTTTAATGCCTCAATATATAGTTAGTGTCCTCTATGTAGTATACATCTTCTCCCAATACTTCCTTTAAATCCTTTATATTCATCTCATGTATCGACCTATATAACGTTGTATTAATACTCCTATTTCTTATTCCGACAGATCCCTTTGATATTTTTAAAGTTTTCTTTTTACCCCCATTGGCATGCTCTTATATCTACAGGAATGTAAAGTCATGTTTAAGGGCCACAAAGTTCGGGAGGTACTTTCAGTGTACGCCAAAACTCTTTCAATTTATTTATTGACTTTGGTATTCTGACAAACACCATCATATAGAAGGAAATGGATAGAGTAATACTTTTCATCCCCCAGTATCCAAAAAAATTATTTGCCGCATGTGCTTCAAAATTACATTATGCTCTTGTGCAATGGAAAATAAAGAAGTAATTAAGTTGATTTCAAAAGCATTACTCTCTCCGTTTCAATTTGTTTGTCTTACTTTTCTTTTCTTTTTAGTCACTTAAAAAAGAATGTCTATTTCTTTTTTGGCAATTTTTTTTTAAGATTTCAACTTTCCACATGACATTATAAGACCACAAGATTAAAAGATATTTTGGTACATTCAACATATCTTTATCTTAAAACCCCCAAGATTTAAAAGTTTTCTTTACAATTCCTTAAATCCATGTCATAATTAATACTCCATGTGGCAGAGAGACGTACCTTGCCATAGTTGTCAAAGTTAGTTTTGAGAATGTACTCAATGTTGGCTGGGTCAGAAGTATAAACCTCACTTCGAAAGGGGCTCTCTGATCTGTAAGTCTTGTATTTTGCAGCAAGAGTGGCCATGGATTCGATCAAAGTTCATTAGCTGCTTCAAAGTGCTGTCAGCAACTGGATGGTATCTTTTTCTTCTTTTCTCAACACTACTACTGCTCATTAAGAAAAGTACAGTAACTATGAGAAATGAAAGGCAAATAGCTGCTATGGTGAAGGGATTCATCACTAAAAAATCCATATATATGAAAAGCTAGCTTCTTGTTTCTGGTGTAGACCACTTCCATGCGCTATTTATATACTGAAATAATTTCTTGATTTCATCTTTAATGTCAAAGGAAATTTGTCTTTGATCTTCTGTCTTGTTTTTAGATCAAATATCAAACCGAACATTGACGTACTGTACTGGATAGGGCTCTGTTAATTTTAACGAAATTGTTATCTTTGTATATCAAAAGGTAGACATACACAATATTTCCATGGGATGGGGGACCCATGGTAAATGTTGTAGAATCTCATATCCAACTTTCTGACAAAATGAAAGAAACAAAAATACGAAGAATACAACTCCAAATTAATCTGTACATGCATGGGAGTAAATATAATACTATTCCTTGCTGTTTTCTTCCGTTTTTTAGTGGTTCTCAATTGGATGGGGCTCCTCTCCATTTATCTTCTCTCCATTTTTCTCAAATTCTTGCTTGGATGGGAGACACATGTCAATGTTTAAATCAATGACTAATATTTAATTAACTAAAGTAAAACTCTTAACCATGATTACAATAATTAATTATTTTCATATATTTGCTTGTAAAATATTAAACAATCCCACTATTTTAGATCTACATTATATCTTAATCTCATATCTTTCCTAAATATATTTAAAAAAAATTCTTTCTTGCCTTGAGTATATTTTTACCATGCATCAATTTTTAAATTTTTGTTTTTGATACTTTTATCCATCGCTTAATATAATTTTTTTTTGCTACTTTTATACATCGCTTAATATATTTAACTTCAATATCTCGTAAAAATATGCTCACATTCAAATTCAAAAGATAGAAAAATTAGAAGTAAACTCCAACCAATAATAATATAAATTTAAAAACTTCACAAAAAAATATCTTTTAAATAAAAAATTTAAAAATGTGACCTGGCATGGTTTTTAGTTTTAGGAGCAAAACAAAGATGGATCTATTGCCTTATAGAAATTGTGGCTCTTTTGAATACGGCAATTAGCAAAATAACTTTTTTACATATATTATGAAAATAAAAGCAAAGAAGTAAAAGTATTTTATGCACGCATATAATTTTATTCATGGCAAGAATGAAAAGTTTTTAATATATTAAGGAAAGATATAATGTAGATCTAAAATAGTGGGATTGTTTAATATTTTACAAGCAAATATATGAAAATAATTAATTATTATAACCATGGTTAAGAGTTTTACTTTAGTTAATTAAATCTTAGCCATTGATTTAACCATTGATATGTGTCTCCCATCCAAGCAAAACTTGGAGAAAATAGAGAGAAATAAATGGAGAGGAGCCCCATCCTTCTCAATTAATGAAAGAGTGATTAAGGCAATCGGCAATTAGGATAACGTACATTTTGGAAAATATAGTACTATATTGATTTTATGGGAAAAAACGCCAAGTTAGAGTCATAAGCTAATCAATATGTAATAAAATATCCATTGAATTAAAGCTAAAGACCCAGCCTCGTCGAGAATCTATGGCCACCAATGGGCAGGGGCTCGTAACATGCATGCCTCCCTGCCCCAACATTATTCTCTCCTTCACGGAAATGCACATAGTGTCGCGTTTTTGGCTCGTTTGCCTTTTTCGCATATTGAACACATGGTATTCATTTTCCTCTAAGGTCGGTTTTCAAGTCACACACCTTAATTATTCTACCGAGAAGATCTTGACACTAGTGCTATATTATTTTGTTGTCACCTATATTCTAAAAGAACCAGGTTCTTGTCACCTATATTCGTAAGAATCAGGTTCTTTTAGTAACAAAGCAAGAAGGAAAATGGCAAAAAAAAAAATCAACACAAGAACTTTTACGTGGAAAACTCATTTCTCAAAGGAGGCAAAAAACCTCGCCTATCTCCAATATATAGGATTTCCCCAAACTCTCCATTATAACTCAAGCAACTTTTAAGGTTACAACTCTATGTGCACCCAAGGGTTGGAAATTTAACAACCCCTACCCCAAACCTCAACAATTTTTCCTACTTGTTGGTTCCTTCAAGACAAAACACCTAATAAAAATCACTAGGAATGTAACAAGCTTACAGTATGAAAAGTACATAATCTAACTATAATAACTCAAGAACAATATAAATAACTCTTGATATATAGAAATAGGTTTTTTGTTTTTGTAGTAGTTGATTCTTCTCCTAGCAAGACTCTCGAATAGATCTCTCTTTATATGTGTAGTTTCTCTCTTTTGTGGTTCACCTCATAAAGCATCAATGCAATGCTTTATACAGGAGAACAATAGTCGTTTATGTTTCTCCAAATCCAACAAAGAATTGGTTCAAGACTTTTTAAGAAATCAATCTTTATTTAGCTTGGTTTGGAGTCAACTAACTTCTTATTCCAAGTTAATTCCACGTATTCAATTATAGTAATATTTTCATGTCTTGAACTCCAATTCCTTATAGAATTTGGATTAATCCTTAATTCCAATTCTCCAGAGTTTTCTTTTGTGCATGTGGAATAGCTTCTCCTACGTAGACCAAACAGTCTCAAATTCTTATTTAAAGGACCAGCAATTCCTGTTCAGTGTTGCCAGTTTCACTAGTTTTTTTGGAGATCTGTCAAGGACCTGGTTCTTGAACTTCTTTGTTCATCTTTCTTGTATATAGATTGTCACTTGTACAATGTTGTCAAACATCAACTTTATAAGATCTTGAATTAAGATTCAGATCAAAACATCCCAAAAAGTTTCTCCTTTTTTATGATGACAAACTCATAGCAGCTTCATACTTCTCTTTATCAATTCTGAATATATTCAGGGCTTCTACATAAAATGAGATTTTTTTTATAAATAAGAACTTGTTTCTTTACGATTCAATAGCACATGAATACATTATATGAACATCTCTGAACTTCTCTAAATATCTCAAAAAATCCCCCCCTTTTGGCATAAAAAAGAAACAACGTTTAGTAGAATTCTCATGAGAGCGTAGCAATATCAATTATTTTCAATGCAAGAACCCATCAAAGTTAAAATAGAAGATATTTTGATACATTCATTTAATAAATAGGGATCAAATGAAATAGACAAATACATTATCTTATAACACTGCTATAAAAAAAAAATTAATTTGGTTTTGGCATTCAAATGGTGACTCAAAAATAAATTCTTTTTCTAAAACGGAAGATTTCCTAAGTGCGTTCTCTAGCAACTTGTCAAGGGAAACAATGTCATTCTTTGTTTCTCCTTGCCTTCATCATCACCTGATTTTTTCTTCTTAAACCTCCTTTGTTTTTCCAGTGAAATACCAATGGTACGTATTTATTATTTATTTCACCTCCTAATTTATTCATTAACATCAATTTGATGGACTGATACCTAAGGGACTTGATTCCTTATCAGTCTCTATATCTCTTCAACTCTTTCTCAATATTCAAGACCAACAATCCCCTTTTGATTTTTCACTCCTAATCCTCACCATGTTAAAACTCCGCCAATTCCCTTTTAGGGCTATATTTGTATGTCTAAAGTAGGTGACTTAAGACAGTTGATACTTGACGAGGCCTATACTTCGAGGTATTCCATTCATTCAGGGGCTATTGAGATGTACCAAGACTTGAAATAACATTATTTGTGTTGTTGGATGAAGAGAGATATAGTTAGAAAAATGTATTATTATTTTAATGGGGGAGGGGACACTATCCTATTCTTGTCCCCCTAAGTGAAGATAAAGCACGGAGGGAAAGAAATTAACATGCAAAATTTGTTCGCTGGAATTGTTGTACGATCGGAGCCTTAATGTAATGACCCTTCCGGTAATTTTCACGTATACGTTTTCCTTGTACCGTTAGAGCTTGTTTGTAGCGGACCCAAGTCATTTAAGGCTTGTCGGGACCGGTAGTTCGGTGCCGGGTCCATTTGTTTGGTCGTATGATAAGTTTTGAAGTCAAGCAAGTCGGCAAAAGTTATCGTAAGTTTCTTTAATAAATTTTTTGAACTTTGGGTAAAATGTCTCAGAGCTTTTCTCTCAATATATAAAGAGTTACAAGTCCCCCGAAATACCAAATCGAAGGTCTATGAGTCTAGTTTCCAACGCACAAAACCTCACATCCAACTGATCTCGGAGTAAAAAGTTATGACTGTTTTACCGCGGACTGTCTGGCAGAAACTGGGTCGCGAATAGGGTCGCGAACCGGGTCGGGTCAAGATCAATTTAAAGCCTCAACTTCACGTTTTAAAATGTCATTTCAGTTCTGAAACAGTGAGAAAACATAAGGGAGGGTTCCAAGAGAGTTCTTGAGTATCAAAATCGTGCGATGGTGAATTGCGAACCTAAAAATAAGAATTTTATTAGCATCGCGCGTATATTTGAAAATATTTTATTTTAAAGTTATATTTTTTATTACCTTTTTAAAGTATTCTAATGTGTATGAAAAATACTTTTGTTATGACATAATTGTGTATGTATTTATCTTATAAAGTTTTTATACATTGTAATATTTTAACGGAGATAGTAAATTTAGTTATGTTGAACATTATTATTATAATATAGTATGTTTTATTGGAAATGATTTTCTATTAGTTATGGTATATTTAAAAAGTCATATATATTTTACCACGAACCTATGCAATACCCGAATACTTACATAACGGGACAAAACCATTTTGTTTTTAATAATTGTATTGCCACCTCCATTCCACGTGGAGGTGGAGGAAGTGGCTAGCAAAACTAAGAGTGAGAGGTGGCATCATATTTTCATGTTTATAATGTTAATCCTTAAAAGGTTATAAATTAATCCACTATTTGTTTGCTGAACATATACATATGTATATTTTACTAACTTTAAGAAAAGGGTTACTTAAGATTAGTTCAAGTACCTTGCTGCTTATTCACGTTCAAGAGAATTTTTGGGAAGAAAATATGTTGGGCGGTTTCTTTGATCCCTGACAAGAAAAATTTATTATCTACGTCAAGTTATTCCATCCCGAGTTCAAGTTTGATTTCGTTTCGGAGCTTTTCAGAGCAGTCCGAGCTCAGAAATCATTGTTCTTAAGCAGCTTGTCATCGGACGACAGGTAGGTTATGGTTTAAAATCTCTAGACTTAGCATATATCGGATAAAATTATACTAGCTGGCATCCTTGGGTTGGTTTATTAGGTTGGTACCACAGACCTCGACCGCTTTATTCATGTCCGCCTACTTTTGTTCCTCCGTTGCTTGTAGTACTTGCCGATATATTTTATTTACCCTTGTGGTCCTGTGAGGCCTTGTTGACTCTGGAACATAGAAGGTGGGATTTTGGGAATGTCCGCGAGTCCCGGGCATAAAATTATCCTTCTAGGCTGGTTATGCTTGCTGAGTAGCTATGGGCATGTGCAGGGTCGATAGGTTGATTGTGAGCTGCTTGGCAGCTATTGTGTGTGATCATACCATTTCCATGCATTTAAAGAGGTTTTATAAATGTTTTACTACGGTTTGGCTTCGGGCCTACTGGCACTATTTTCTAAACCTTGCATGGCCCCGGGGGCCTGTTCTTTATGAAAATGATTTGGAAATGGTTTGTTTTAACTTGTGAATATTCCTGGGTAAAAGAAAGTAAAATTATGATTTAAATCACCAGTTTTACGATTAACGCTAGACTCGGCAGGGCCGGGGTGCTAGTTGAGTTTTCTTGCTACTTGATATAATTTTAGCCTCGGTCGGACCGAGCACCTGAGATGACTTTCTACTGTTTAGACCCGGTTATGCCCGGGCACCCTTGGAGGGGTTTTTGAGATATTTTCCTACTACTTTATTCCTGGACAG
>QJPP01005472.1:0-86104 GCA_003996215.1 Jaltomata sinuosa
ATCCCAGGTAGCCTCCTCGACTGGATGGTGCCTCCACTGAACCTTAACAACTGGGATCTCTCGAGACCTTAATCTCCTGACATCTCTGGCCAAAATAGCCGCCGACTCCTCAACAAAGGCTAAACCCTCACCCAACTGAACTGAATCCCACTGCAACACATGAGACTCATCTGGGACATACCGACTCAACATCGAAACATGAAATACAGGATATATAGCTGAAAACATCGGAGGCAAGGCTAATTGATAGGCAACACTACCAACCCTCTGAAGAATCTCAAATGGCCCAATGTACCTGGGGCTAAGCTTGCCCCGCCTACCAAATCTCATCGCGCCCTTCATGGGCGATACACGGAGAAATACCAAGTCACCGACACTAAACTCCAAGGCACGAAGCCTACGATCAGCATAACTCTTCTGCCTGCTCTGAGCTGCCCGAAGTCTGTCCTGAATCGCTCGAACCTGATCTAAGGAATCTCGAAGCAAATCTGTGCTCTGTGGCCTAGAACTAAAACCATCAAACCAACCTACCGATGATCTGCAACGCCTGCCATACAAAGCCTCAAAAGGTGCCATGCTGATACTCGAATGGAAGCTGTTATTATAAGAAAACTCTGCCAAGGGAACAAACTGATCCCAAGAACCTCCAAAGTCAAGAACACAGGCCCGAAGCATGTCCTCCAGAATCTGAATGGTCCTCTCAGACTGGCCATCTGTCTGAGGGTGGAAAGCGGTACTAAGATGAACCTCTGTACCCAAATCTCGCTGCATAGCCCTCCAGAACTGAGATGTGAACTGAGTGCCACAGTCTAAAATAATAGAAGCTGGGACCCCATGCAACCGAACAATCTCACGAAGGTAGATCTGAGCTAACCTCTCTGCGCCATAAGAAGTCTTAACCGGCAAGAAATGTGCTGACTTAGTCAGCCTATCAACAATCACCCATATGGAATCAAACCCATGAGAAGTACGAGGCAAACCTACAACGAAGTCCATATTAATCCCTTCCCACTTCCACTCAGGAATGGGAAGTCGCTGCATCAAACCACCAGGTCTCATGTGCTCGAACTTAACCTGCTGACAGTTCAAGCACCGAGATATGAACTCCGCTATATCCCGCTTCATACCACTCCACCAGTAAAGTTGTCTCAAGTCTCTATACATCTTTGCTGTGCCAGGGTGAATGGAGTATCTAGTACAATGTGCCTCATGAAGTATCAATTGAATCAAATCACTAATCCTCGGAACACAAAGCCGACTATCAAACCTCAGAACCCCATCTGAATCTAGAGTGGCCCGACTGGTCTCACCCTGAACAACCCGATCATGAAGGTCACACAACTGCTGATCCTCAAATTGACGGCTCTGGAATCTTGCATCAACAAGTAGAACGAACCTCAATACTGGCGTAGAACTCGGCTAGGATCCGACAAGTCAAGCAACCAAACGGTTAGCCTAGGACTGGATGTCCTAAGGCCAATGTCGCTCTGAAACTGAAAGAGAATGGTAGGCCCTACCATACTCACTGTCTTCCGACTCAAGGCATCCGCTACCATGTTTGCCTTGCCCGGATGATACAGAATAGTGAAGTCATAGTCCTTCAGTAACTCGACCCATCTCCTCTGTCTCGAGTTCAACTCTCGCTGACTCATGATATACTGAAGACTACGGTGATCAGTGAAGATCTCACAGTGAACTCCATATAGGTAATGCCTCCAGATCTTGAGCGTGAAAACTACCGCTGCCAACTCTAAGTCATGAGTGGGGTAGTTGCGCTCGTGAACCTTCAGCTTCCTCGATGCATATGCTATTACTCGACCCTGCTGCATCAACACACAACCAAGACCAACCCCATAAGCATCACAGTACACGGAGAAGCTTTGACCCTCAACCGACAAAGTCAAAACTGGAGCTGAAGTCAATAAGGCCTTAAGCCTCTGGAAGCTATCTTCACACTGATCCGACCACTGAAATGGGACATCCTTCCTAGTCAGCATATTCAAGGGTGCTGCTATGGAAGAAAATCCCTCAACGAACTGTCTGTAGTAACCTGCTAACCCAATAAAGCTGCGGACCTCAGTAGAAGTAGTAAGTCTAGGCCAATCACAAACCGCAGAAATCTTTCTCGGGTAAACCCTAATCCCATCCTTAGACACCACGTGTCCTAGGAATGCAACTGACTCAAGCCAAAACTCGCACTTTGAGAACTTGGCATAAAGCCGATGATCTCTCAAAGTCTGGAGTATAACCCTCAAATGCTGCTCATGCTCATCTTTACTACGCGAGTATACTAAGATGTCGTCTATAAAAACTATCACAAATGAGTTCAAATACGGGCCAAGAACCATGTGCATCAAGTTCATAAAGGCTGCGGGGGCATTAGTCAACCCAAAAGACATCACCAGGAACTCGTAATGGCCATAATGTGTCCTGAATGCTGTCTTAGGGATGTCCTCCACCCCAATCCTCAAGTGATGGTAGCCAGACCTCAAATCAATCTTCGAAAACACGACTGAACCCTGAAGCTAGTCAAACAAGTCATCAATCCTCGGCATCAGATACCTATTCTTCACTATCACCCTATTCAGCTGTCGATAATCAATACACATGCGCATCGACCCATCCTTCTTCTTCACGAAGAGAACAGGAGTACCCCAAGGTGACACACTCGGTCTAATAAACCCTTTAGCTAATAAATCCTGGAGCTGCTCCTTAAGCTCCCTCAACTCAGCCAGAGCCATACGGTAAGGAGAAATAGAAATGGGCCTGGTGCCCAGCTCTAGCTCAATAGCGAAATCAATATCTCTCTCAAGTGGAAGGCCTGGCAGGTCGGTAGGAAACACATCGAGAAAGTCTCTAACCACAGGAACAGACTCAGGAGAAGTAGGGTCAGCACTAACATCTCGGACATATGCTAGATAAGCTAAACACCCACGGGAAATCAACTTCCTAGCTCGAAGACAAGAGATGATCCCAGATGGTGCATGACTAACAGAACCCTGCCACACAACGGGGGATACACCGGGCACAGCTATGGTAATGGTCTTGGCATAACAATCCAAAACCACGCGGTGAGGGGATAACCAGTCCATGCCCAGTATCACATCAAAATCTAGCATATCAAGAATCATCAAATCACCCCAAGTCTCTGAATCACCAATAGATAGCATACAAGATCTCACAATCCGATCCACTACTAAAGAATCTCCTACTGGGGTCGAAACAGAAACAGGAACAGATAATGACTCACTAGCCAACCCCAAGCAAGGCACAAAGTAGGCAGATACATATGAACAAGTGGATCCAGGATCAAATAAAGCCATAGCAGACTGATGGCACACAGAAATCGTACCTGTAATCACAGCATCTGAGGCCTCTGCCTCTAGTCTCCTAGGGACCGCGTAAAACTGACGATGACCTCTACCTGCCCGACCGCCATCCCTACCACCTGCTCTGCCGTGCGGAGCACCACCTCTACTCTGACGACCACCCCTCTAGCCGGGGGATGAACTGCTCGTAAAGGCTCGGCCAACTGAACTGTACCCTGCTGAGGGCAATCTCTAGCAAAATGACCAATCACACCACAAGTAAGACAAGCCTCTAGCAGCCTACTCGGTCGAGATGAACCAGCAGATCCCGTATAACCACCACGGCCTAATGCCCCAGAAACTGTACCCCTCGAAGACTGGCCGCCATAGCCCTGATGGCTGCTCTGACCCTGCTCGAACTGGGTACTACCGAAAGTCTGAAGGGAAGCCTGAACCGGTCGGCTGGACTGACCCTGGTGCTGCTGTGGATGATAACTCCGGCTCCACTGGCCAGAATCTCTACCACCATATCTGGAACCACTGTAGACACCCTGATGTCGAGGCCTCTTATCTGTGGACCCCTGATCATGTCGCTGTAAGTCCTCCACAGTGCGGGCATAGTCTACGATAGCCTGAAATGACCGACCACCGGCAATCAATATCTCAGCTGGCTGCCTGATCTCTGGCCTCAAACCCCATACAAATCTGCAAATCCTATCTGCCTCGGTAAGAATGATCATAGCTCCGAATGGTGCTAGCTGATGAAAACGGGTCTCATACTCTGAGACAGTCATAGACCCCTGCATAAGGTAAGTAAACTGCTCCCTGCGACGCTCACGATCACTCTGAGGTAGGAATTTGGCCATAAAGGCCTCATAAAAAACAGACCAGGTCAAAGGAGGTGACGATGGTGGTCTACAAGCAACATGAGCCCTCCACCATAACTTCACTGGCCCCCCTAACTGATAGGTAGTATAACCAACCCCGTGAGTCTCCAACAAACCCAAATGATGCAACATCTCCTCACAGGTAGTAATAAAGTCATGTGGATCCTGTCCAGAAGTACCAGCAAACCTCGGAGGTGCTAACCTCAAAAACCTACCCAACGCCTTCTGCTCTGACTCTGTCATAACTGGGCGAGGGAGCAAGAGGCTGCGCAACAGATGAACCGGAATGACCTCCGCACGGGGAGCCATAGTAGCAGGCTGCGCTCCTGAGCTCTGTGCACCCAGGGCTGCCCCCTGAGCGGATGTCTGCGCTACCTCAAAAGGCCGCTCTCCAATCATACCCAAAAGCTGTAATAGTAATCCCCGAATACCTGGAGACTGAGTTGCGGCTGGAGCTGGCACAAAAGTGGGCACTGGAGCTGGTACTGGAGTTGGTGGTACCTGGGCTGCCCCCTGATCCACATGCCGCTCGGGCTCTATCTCCACTCTAGCAGCTCTAGCAGGTGCCACTGCTCGAGGGCGTCCTCGACCCTTAGCTGGAGTGGGAGGCTCATCTCCGCGTGATGCCGATGATCTCGTACGAACCATCTGCAGAAGAATGAAGTAGAACAAATGAGATTTCCAGAAATTTCAAGGGTTCCACGCACGACACAGAAGCAATGAAAGAGTCAAATTTCGTAAAATGTCACTGTAGCCTCCCAAAGATTGAGTACGGACGTCTCCGCCCCGATCCGTAGGACTCTACTAGACATTGGCTCCTATACCGATGACACCGGTGAACCTAAAGCTCTGATACCAAGTTGTCACGACCCGATTTCTCGGTCATGATGGCACCTACAACCCCCCAGTAGGCGAACCAATTCCCGCAGCCGAGGACAGTTAGTAATGGGCTACTATCTAACAAATAAGTGGAAGGATAGTTTATTAAGCAAAAGTAAGGGAGTAAGATGAGGAGAATAGATACAGGAGTATATATATACATATGCGAAAACTAAACCAAACCCCAAGACCTGGTATCATAGTATAGAGCCAAAACTACATACATGGAGTGCAAACGATCCAAAACAATATATACAGATGTCTCTGAATGGTAATAGAGTACATAAAGCAAAAGATAAACTAAAGCTAAGCTCCGATCGCCAAGAGCTCACCCTCAGTCTGAAGTAATCCCCAACAGATCTCCAAGCACGACTTACAGTTGATCTAACGGCGATGGCCCACGCTAGGATCTGCACCCAAAGATGCAGGGGTAGGGTGAGCACCAAATGCGAAGCATAAGGTACCCAGTAGGTATCATAGGCCGACTGGGCACATATAAGATAAAAGCGTAGTAACAGACAGAATAGAAGCAAGCAGTCACAGAAATCAACGAAAGGTACACTAGGAACTAGCCCAGAGGGAAATCAACAGAACCACATGTGAGGCCAGTAAGCAGAATATACACACCATAGGCACAGGTGAAAGTAAGAAATAACGCACCTGGGGTCCTTGCAATAACAGTGTATACATAATAAGTTTACGAAATGGACGGTATACCGGTAACCTCAAGTATAAGAAGAGGGAAAGAGTAATGATAAGCATGCTCAGAGACATGAATCAAACTCACCTAATCATATCAATCTGAAATCCAGAAACTAACAGTCTAGCAGTAACCAATTTCATACTTAACCGTAACAGGGAACAATTCTGTAAGTAAATAGCAAGAGTCTACCTACAGTCCCCCGGCCGCCCATACAACCGAGGAACACAAACAAGTGAAAACAAACCCTCCGGCATCCCATACTACCGGAGTGTACAATCAACAAACAAGGGTGGAGCCTCAAACAATGAATGATATGATGCATGAAGATCTCAAGTGAAATGGTATCTCTGTATGTACCTCCTCCGGTGTCGATCCGGCTCAGCAGGTAGGTTCCATGGAAGGACACTGCCCGTATACCTCTACTCCACCGTATACCCTTCCTCCGGCACACGCAGCCCGCAGTCCCAGGCCCGGATGGCAAGGTCCATGGAGGTCCCTGACCCCATACTAAAACTCAGTATCAAAACATGTCGTCCGGAAGCAAGTCCGGTTTCAAGATAGAGACCCAGTCTCTAATATGCATGCCCAGACCCTGCAGTATCAAAAAACCTGTTAAAAGCATTAAAAGACTAACTAAAATGAAATCGAAAAGTTTTTAATTGAAAAAAATTTACAAAAATGAATGAAAGTATCATTAGAACAGAATGTAAATAGTCGCTCCGTATTAGATACGTGAGTTAGAAAGAACCAATTAATAACACAAAGGAATTCAAAAACCTCTATACGTGAGTAATTTTAATTGTATCCAGACACTAACCTAGGAAAATAGTTAGGCTTTGTTGAACTGGTACGAAAATTACCCATCACAACCAGTCATACACCAAGGAATATCAATTAGGCACTATGCTACGATAATTGCAAAGTTCAGTACTATTGAAAATCTTTTTGCTAACATTTTTATTTTGGGAAGGAGAAATTGCGGAGAACATGTAAATTCTTTCTTACAGTAGCCTGCAAACAGTCGAATTGATTGCAAACAGTAGCTTGTAAACAGTCGAACTGAATGCAAACAGCCGCTCCTTATTAGATACGTGAGTAAGAAAGAACCGACTGAAAATAGAAAGGCATTCAGAAACCTCTATACATGATTAATTTTAATTGTATCCGGACACGAACGTAGGAAAATAGTTAGGCATTGTCGAACTGCTAGGAGAATTACCCATCAAAACCAGACATAGACCAGAGAATATCAATTAGGCACTACGCTATGACAATTGCAAAGTTCAGTACTATTGAAGACTTATTTGCTAATTATTTTGTATTGGGAAGGAGAAATTGCGGAGAACAATCATCAGAGAAAAACAGAGCGTCTCGAACTCATGTACTCTGGGATAAGTTTTACAGATGAATATCTCCAATTCACACTAATTGCATCACATGAAAGAGCGATTGTAAATGGAACACTAACAAAGCAATAAAGAAAGTTCAAATCGGAGTATAACAGACGTAGGAGCAGAAGTAAATTATTTCTTACAGTAGCCTGTAATAAATTCTTTCTTACAGTAGCCTGCAGTAAATTCTTTCTTACAGTAGCCTGCTTCAATATGAACAGTAGAAAGCAGAAGTACCTGGCAGCAGAGTATTTGTTTGACGAACAAAGCACAAAGAAGACAAACGATAATTGATTGAGCACAAAGAAGACAGACGATGATGGGATGGAGACATCTGTTGTGGACATTTATATACGTGGAATTCAGCCTTGAAGGAAAGAGAATTTAATTGCTATTAAGAAGTAACACCATGACGTTTTACTGCTTTTGAACGTGGGATGGAGCTTTAAAACAGGGATTATGGAGTATTAATGTACAAATAGGCTGCTAAACTTCTAACCTAATAAGCAGAACGTATAAGGCCATTAAAATAGGGATTAAGGAGTATTAATTTATGGCTCCTAAACTCCTAATTTAATCAACTGAACTTTAATGGGACCATTTAAATAGGGACCTGGCTGCTGAACTTCTACTCTCCTAACGTTAAGGGGTTTTTTCTTTTAATGTATAACCTGTACGTGTACATTAGAATTGTAGTAAAAGAAATTATTATTTAATAGTTAACTAAAAATTTATTAAGGGATTTATAATTTATTTTATTTAGTGGTAGAGGTAAAAGGGTAATCTGACTTTTGACATTGGAGCTTCTTACTTTTAATATAATATGATATATCTATATACATAGCTCTGTTTTTAAATCACTTTTCCAACTTATTAAGAAGCAGTGTATTCATTTCCTTTCGTTTAGATTAGAAAAAATTTGGCTCACTTTCACTATCACATAAGATGCATAGACTGGAATATAAATAGCAACTAGCTGGGATTTTTAAAATAAAAAATTAAAAGATTAGGTATTTAGTCTATTCAGTGTTTATTGCACGTTGTTAAGTGTTCTTCCTTTTTTTTTGAAGAATTTGAAATTTAAGTTATTTTTGCCCTGAAACATGTGAGTTATTGTAAATTGTTCGCTCAATTCCTAGACCATGTTTGAGGCAGCCCTAAAAGTACATGTAAGTTATTGTGAATGGTTAGCTCAATTCCTAGACCATGTGTGAGGCAGGAGAAGATGAAAAGCTATTTGTCAATATCAATAAAGTTAAGGATTTTTAAAAATTAAAGTTTTGAAAGGTTGATTGCTAAGTTTGGCCACTTAACTGCTATGGTGTAGGGCTGTGCAATTTTCGGGTCAAACCAATAACCCGAACCGAAAATTGGATTATCGGGTTATTGGTTCGGGTTATTGGACTTTCGGTTCGGGTCTCGGTTAAACAAACAAATTTAATGGTTTATCGGGTCGGTCCTCGATTTTGAGGAGATGTGTATCGGTTAACCCGATAAACCGATAAGCACTCATTTAATTTCAATTAATATTTCACTTTCTCACTTTCTCACTTTCTCCGCCTATCTCACTTTCTCACTTTCTCCGCCTATCTCACTTTCTCACTTTCTCCGCCTCCGCCTGTGTCGCCTAGGGTTTCCTCCGCTAGTCTGCTGGCTGCTGCGACAGTGCGACTCATTCCTCTGAGTCTGCTGCGGTGCTGCCAGCTGCTCCGCCAAAAATTGCGTCTGCCGGCTGCTCTCAGGCCTCAAGCCCTCAACCTCTCACCATCTCTCAACTCTCAAGTCTCAACTGGTAAGCTCACAATTGGTTACGATTTCTCAAATTTATAAATCTCAACTTCTCAAGTTTCTCAAATTTATATCTGCAGTTGTTGGTGATAATTTCTCATTTCTCACTTTCTCACTTTCTCACTTTCTCTGCCTAAAGTCGCCTAGGGTTTCCTCCGCTGGCTGCTGCGACAGTCCGACTCATTCCTCTGAGTCTGCTGCGGTGCTGCCAGCTGCTCCGCCAAAAATTGCGGCTGCCGGCTGCTCTCAGGCCTCAAGCCCTCAACCTCTCACCATCTCTCAACTCTCAAGTCTCAACTGGTAAGCTCACAATTGGTTACGATTTCTCAAATTTATAAATCTCAACTTCTCAAGTGCATAATCGATTTATCATTTATGTATACTTGGTACATAATAGGGGCACTAACAGTCTATTATCTATATATTCATTTCGTGATTTTTTTTTTTTTTTTTGTGGAATGTTGTTCATCTGACTTAATGCTACCTCCCCGTAAATATGCGACTTTTGCGGTTCTCTTTCTGGAAAGTTAGCCAGCATAAACAAATATGAGAATGGACTCCTTCAAGAAAGAAAACTCATTCTTTTCTAACTTTTTTGTGATCCTTTTGTGCTCTGTTAGATTTTTACTGCCAAAATTTGTGCTTCTTGATGATTATTTTCTTTTAAAATCATAATTCACAGTGACATGGCTGAAAATATCATAATTGATAAGGTGATTGGTGAAAGTGGAGCTTCTAATTCAAATGTAATGAGTCAAACTCAAAGCGTTCAGTCCAAAGTAAAGAAAGAAAGGAGAAAAAGGTCTCGTGCGTGGGATCATTTTACTACTAAAGTTGATTCTGACGGAATTAATAAGGCTATTTGTAACTATTGTAAACATGAGTATTTTGCTGACACAAAAGATCATGGTACAACGGCAATGCTTGGTCATATAGTCAAATGTACCAAAATGCCTCACAATATTGATACTAAACAAAAAAAACTAGCATTTCAACCGGTTATAGGTGGTAACAAGGATGATGTAGCTGTTGTTCCATGGAAATTTGATCAAGAAGAGTGTAGGAAGGCTTTGTGTCGTATGGTAATTCTGGATGAACTTCCTTTCAGATTTGTTGAAAAAGAAGGTTTTAAACAATTTATGAAAGTGGCACAACCTTTTTTCCGAATTCCTTCTCGTACCACTGTGACTCGTGATTGTTTTGACATGTTTGATGAAGAGAAACATAAAATGAAGTCTGTTTTTAAGGAAACACAACAAAGAGTGTGTATAACCACTGATACTTGGACTTTCGTGCAAAGAATTAATTATATGTGCATTACCGCTCACTGGATTGATAAAAAATGGACTTTGCATAAAAGGATTATCAATTTTTGTCCAATTTCTAGTCATAGAGGTGAAGATATGGCAAAGGCCATTAGTAAGTGTTTGCACGAGTGGGGGTTGCATCGAATTTTCACCGTTACTGTTGATAATGCTAGTTCAAATAATGTGGCTGTGACTGAGTTGTCTAAGCAATTAACTAAGTGGGGGACCAATCTTATGGGTGGTAGTCATCTTCATGTGAGGTGTATGGCTCATATTATAAATCTTGTTGTTCAAGATGGTATAAAAGAAGCAACTGTGTCTATTGAACGAGTTAGGCAAGCAGTGAGGTACATTAGGCAATCTCCTTCTAGGTGGAAGAAGTTTCAGGAATGTTGTGAAGATGAAAATCTTGTTAAAAAATCTTTATGCTTGGATGTTCCTACAAGGTGGAATTCCACCTACTTGATGTTGAATAGGGCTATTGAATATGAGAGTGCAATTTTAGATTATGCTGATCGTGATATTGGATTGACACATCATCTTGAGTTTGTTGATATTGTTGATGGAAGTCCTGCAGGTACACTTTTGAGTAGTGATTGGGAGAGTGTAAAGAGAATTGCTAAATTTCTTGAATTGTTTTTTAAGCTTACTTTGAAGGTATCTGGATCAAATTATATTACATCAAATTTTCATTTTCTTGAAATTTGTCAAGTTGGTGGTTACTTGACAAAATTGATATCAAGTGAAGATACTGTTTTGGCTGAAATGGCAACAAAGATGAAGGAGAAATTTGAGAAATATTGGGGTGATACAGAAAAAATGAATAAGATGCTTTTCATATCTTGTGTTTTGGATCCTCGCTACAAATTTGGCACTCTTACTTTTGCACTTAAGAAGATGTTTGGGGACAAAGGGCGAGATATAGAAAGTAATGTCCGAGCGTACATGAAATCATTATTTAATGAGTATGCAAAGTCTTCTTTAAAAGATAAAAGTGATCAACTTTCTTCAATAGAAGTGGAAGCTTCCGGTCCAACGTTTATACCTATAGGAGATTATGGTGACTTCTATGAGGAACTACGTAGACATACATCTGGAAGTGGGGGTACAAATTCTAAGTCAGAATTGGATAAATATCTTGCAGAAGATGCTGAAATTGGAAATGCAGATTTTGATGTATTGCTTTGGTGGAAAGTTAACTCACCTAGATTCCCCTTTCTTTCTGAGATGGCTCGAGATGTGTTAGCTATTCCTATTTCAAGTGTGGCATCTGAATGTGCTTTTAGTACTGGAGGACGCATTCTTGATTCGTTTAGGAGTTCTCTAACTCCTAAATTGGTACAAGCTCTAGTGTGCCTTCAAGATTGGCTTCGGAGTGAACCACAACCTATAAGTATTGATGAAGATTTAGATTTTCTCGAGAAACTTGAACAAGGTAAGAAAAAAACCTTGCATTAATCTAAAATCATGAATTGTTAATTTAATATTTTTGTTGTTTGAGCCTTGACTTGATTTGTTATTGTAATTCTCTTTAGATTTGGCCAACCTTGGAAAAGAATCCAACATTGATGAAATGTAGAATCATACATTGTTAAGAGATGAACTTTGGTAAGTTAACTCTTTGAGATATAAGTTATAACATAATTAACAAGATATAACCAATTAACTATTGAATATCTGATACTTTTTCTATTTCTCTGTTAATTAGGTTTAATCATGCCTCGACTTCGTGGTCCTAAAGCTCGATCATCTGTTTGGGATTACGATGAAAAGTTTGAAAAAAATGATGATGGATGGTGCACAGTGAGATGTATTCATTGTGATGATGTGATCGTGTTGTTCGATATCATTCGAGAAGGAGCAGAAACAAAATTGTTTAACCCTTGATTGAGTAGCTATTAGTAACTTCGTACAATGCTTGGACTTAATTATCAAGTTGTGTGACACTGTGACTATTCTTTACCTTTTTTTGGGCTTTAGAAATTTGATTTGTACTAGATTGTGAGTTGTGACTGCTTTGAAATTTGATTGTTGAAATACTTATGGATTTGAGTCGTTTGTTTATCCTTCTATGATTGTTGTCGAGCAGAAGTAAGGCTGCGTGTGTGAGCAACGATGAAGTGTATATATGTACTGTGTGACTGTATGTGTGTATAGGTTTTGGGATGTGTATCAATGTATGTGAGACTGTGAGTTGGGGTAATAATAAGTGAACTTTGCTGAACTGCCTGAACATATTAACTAATTAAAGTATGTTGCTTCCTGCTATGTAGCTATTGTTGAAGTTTGAATGAATCAAATGATGTAGTTGTACTTGTAAGCTGTTGGGGCCCGTAAGTAACTACTGAAGTTTGCTGCGACTGCTACACAGCTACAGGTTTGAAGTTTGCTGCTACAACCTACAGGTTTGGGACTTTGGGATGTGTAAATTGTAATTGTGTATCGTTCTACATGTTTCACAAGTTTAAATATGCCTGGCAAATCAGGATTGTGAGTTGTGACTGCTGACTTGAGGCTTGAGTTGTTTGTGTGGGTGCTGGCAGTCTGCACTTTTTTGTGTGAAATGTTAACGGTTAACCCGATAAACCGAACCGATAACGATTAAAAATCGATTAACCAATAACCGATTAACCGATATCTTAACGGTTCTTAACGGTTTAGAATGTATACGAACCGATAGTCGATAAGTAAAACCGATAATTATCATAACCGAACCGAACCGACCGATACACAGCCCTACTATGGTGACTTACTTGTAGGGTTGTACCTTATCTTTTAAACATAAAATATTTAAAACATGTGTATACTTGTGGAAAACAGTTGAATATTCTATCGGCTTTTGGAGGATATTGCGGGGATATACCACCTAACGCCCTGCTACTAATGCTTATATTTTTTACTTTAGAAAGTTGCACAACTCTTTAATAGTTTTGTTGTAGTTTGATATAATTGAATTCTTCCTTGATTTTATTAATTTTAGCAATCAAATTTTCATCTATTTGAATTCCCAATTTTCCTTGAAAAACTATTATTTTTGTTTAGTCTTTGTTACTTCTGCGGCAGTATCATGATCATCAGTGTCTAATTTGAAAATTCAAACGCCACCTACATTATGGTAAGTCACTTCTTGCCGATTTGAACTTTATTTATTCATGTTTCAAGTTTATTTCTCAAGTCAATTTAATATGTCTCGGTCTCGAGGTAGTTGAGGTCAATTATATAATTTTTTGTTTGATTACTTCTACATCTGAATGGTTGTTAGTTGCGTGAGTGTGCTAAACTCACTTTTATATCAAAAAGATTTATGGAGTCTGTGAGAAAAATTGCTCTGCAATAACTTATTTTCCGCAAAAAACCAAGAACATATATAGAAGTAGCCTTCATCAGTAGAGAGTATATGTTCAAGTCAGCTAGAAAGTAAATTACTCTATCGTCGCTCTATATAAAGTTGATTCGTTCACCCTTCTTCTGACACTGACCCTGATAGTAGGATTCTTGTTCTGGTGAGACTTCCATTTCAAACTTATGTCCATTAAAAGTTCTAATTGTGAAGCTTACAATATATTTATTTCTTCACAGATGATTGTTGGTGTTCAGATTATAGATATATTTGAATGAGTTTATTTAGATTAAATTTAAACTTTTTTTGCTATCAATTGTCACGACCCGATTTCTCGGTCATGATGGCACCTATAGTCCCCCAGTAGGAGAACCAGTCCTTGTAGGCCGAAACGGTTAGTAATGAGCTACTATCAACCAATTAAGCGGGAGAACAATATAAATATGGGGAAGCAAGGGAAAATAAGTAAAGAAAAGGGACAACGAGAATATATAAGTACAATGTTGGATTACCATTTTACCCCTACACTAAATTAAAATATTAAAAAAATACCTAATTAATTATATATTAAATAATAATATTAGCAATAATGCTTTTTGATTAATCTCTCACGTTCTTGGCTAAATCAGTATTCCCTTTAATACACTTAATACAAATACACTTAATACAAAACAAGAATTTTGAGAGTTTATAATTAATACAAATTCACACTAAAAAGTGCAAATTGTATCCGAATAGTCATTCTTTATTTTATGTAGCTAATGGTGCACAATAAAGATAAATATGTCAGTAACATGAAAGTATTCATTTTGGCAGTATTGAAGTTAGACAAATAAGATTATAATCATCATTGATATTTGTAATTGATCAGTCCATTATTGTGACATTTCGTATTCATTATATTGTAATATTGTAACTGATTAATCCCATTGATATTTTAAATTGATCAGCCATTATTGTGACATTTCATATTCATTATTATAACTGATTAATCCATGTTCATTTATGGTCTATATTAGTTAAGACCAATTATACCGTACTTCCAATACTATATAACAAAAACAGGTCCAATTTAAGTGCAACCATTGCTACCATTACAATTTTGTCATTTGCTTCTAAGAGTTCACACTAATCATTCCACTTTTTCTTTTTCTTTCTGGTCCTGGTAGGTTGCTAAGCTTCTCATCCCCATTTTTATCTCTATCCTTAATTATTTACTATAGGTATTTTTCATCGTAATTCAATAGTTCGAGTTATTCCAAAGTTGTAATTCTGTTCTAGATCTTATTAATACAGTGAAGTGATTGAGTTTGTTCCATCTATTGATGAGATTTTGGGGTACGTTGAATATTGATCATCCTTGTATGAAGACAATCACACAATCATTATATAAAAAGATCAATTACCACTTTCCTGTTGGAGTAAAAAAAATTATAGTGAATGGGGAACTCATTTTATTGACAATTGATATGTAAGTTACTTATTTAACAATAATATCATTCAATTTAGTAATTTTTTTGACCAAGTATAATTATTTCTTTCTAGATTATACTAATCCTCAATCCCTTTGCGATGACTTATAAAAAGGTAGGAGATAATTTAAGTTTAATGCTAGAAAAGGAATCTTTAAGATTAGAAGATAGTTTAACAGCAATGGTAAGAGTAGCTAAAGAAAATGAGGAAATAGATAGAAAAAAGGAAATAACTATTATTAAACAACAAGCAAAACAAGAAATACAGCAAATTGAAGAAATAAAAAATGAAAAGATATTAATGTTGGAAAAAGAATTAAAAAGGCTAAAGGAACTATATGAGGTAAAACAAAAAGAAAAAAAAATAGAAGAGCATGATGAAATCACAAGAGAAGAAATACCAGAATTTTATGCAGGGAAAAGACTTATTGGAATAGCTACAATATTACAAGAATTATCAACAAATTATATGCACAGAAATCCTATATGGAGCTACTACTCAAGAGAACAAACTATGATTTATTCAACATGCCGAGAAGAACGCATTACAGATATGGAAGAAATAAGACAGTGGGCATTTAGCCTACTAAGACCAGAAGAACAGCCATTAACACGAGCTATAAGAAAAATTTTTATTTCAGAAGACTTATTAACAAGATATTGTAAATTAATTAACCATAAATATCCAGATCACAAGTGTACAAAGTGCCAAGGAGAGAATGATGTAATTCCAGAAGTGCAGCTGGAGTAATAAGAGAAATCTAGAAGACCCGAGATAATATCAGAAGATAATGGAAAGCTAGTGGGAAACAAGTGGAAACAAAAGATAATGGACGGCAGAAGATAGAAAGGAAAAGATGTAAAGTATTTTGTTTGCTTGTAATGCTGTAAAACAACAATAGTAGATTAAGACATAAAGTATTTTGTTTTTATAGAATAGGATAGACAAGTGTAAAGTTTGCTTTTTGCTTTTTGACTTTTGTACAAAAAATTTTTCAGCACATGTGAAAAGAAAGTGCTAGTAGGATTAGGTGTAAAGTAGGAATAGGAAAAGGAGATTAGGACATTTGTTAGAATTCTCCTATAAATAGATAGTTTTAGAATTAGAAGAGCAAGACTTTCTCGACGGAAAGCAAGCCTTCTTTGTACACAAATAAAATTCTCAGAAATAATATAACAGCTTTCAAGCAGATATGGAGCAAGATATGAGTAAGGTATATTTGTTCATAAATATGCATAGCTAAAATTTTGGTTCCTGAATATCATAGCATGTATAAATAATTTATATTTGTTATTAATTGCTAGAATTATTTAATCATATTTTTGAATTGTTGACATGAGGAAACAGGGGAAACAATCCGAAAATAATATCCAGAGGTTGAAACCAAGGCGAAAAGATGAGAATGCCGTAATGGGAGTAGACAGAGTGATATTATCTAGGAGGGGAAAGTACCTTGAAAAGTACGGTGTTAACAATAAGAGAGTATGGTTAAAATAAATCTAGTGATAATAATCAAGTGTAATGTTATTAACATGCTATGGTATGAGGGAATTAATCAAAAGCAAAGCATAAAATCATGAACATGAATGACGAAATAATACCTACTTATTTCACATATTTGCATGATAAAGTAATTTATGATTATAAAATATTGATTTTGTATGTGCTTAAAGACATAGAAATTACAGATATAAGGAAACTAATATGGGAAAAAATATTTAATAACGAAGACCTAGAATTAATAAATCAAGAATGGTATCAAATAGAGTTGAGTGAATTAGACTTAGAGCTAGGAAATCTTGATATAAACTGCCTAGAGATAGACTCAGATTAATGGAAAAATATTTAGGGAACCTTGATATAAACAACTTAGAGATGAAAAAATATTTTGAAGTATGGCAAAAAATAAGTAGGATTAACTATAAGATAAAATTTGTTAAGAATCCTAGAAAACTAAGTAAACTATTCAAAATTCTCTATAAAAAACTATGAAAAGAAAAAATATGAGGACCACCCCCCAGTTTGGTATCAGGTTGTGCAGTTAGAAGAGCAAGGAAGCCAAAAAGGAATGCAACAAAAAAATAAAAATCAAAGAAAACTAAGAGATCAAAGAAAAATGGGTTCGGCAAATTAAAAATGTGTTCGGCAAATTGTATCATGTTCATGAAGAGGAAGGAGATATTTCAGGCCTATCACCAACTAACACATTGTACATCAAATAAATCTGACTTTTGTAATCTTTACTCTTAGAGTATATTCTACAAGTATTATATTTGTGTCATTGTTTGAAAAATATGATCCATATACAAGATACACGTGATCGAAAATTAATGGTCCCATACACATGATTAAGTTAGACGTTTAGGAGTCCTATTTGTAAATTAATACTCCTTAATCCCTATTTTAAATCTCTACACTAAATCAAATATTTAATTAAATAAATATTAAATAGTAATCATATCATATTATACTAAATATTAAAAGTGGAAAGGTGTTAAATACCCTTTTAAAAATTAAATTAGTTACATTTTTTATCTTTTTTTTTATATTTATTTTCATTGCACTAATCTTTTTTCTCCTTTATTTGTTTTAAATATTCACCTTGATTCATATTTAATCATATATTTAATTGTCACGATTTCGATAACTCAACTCTTAAGACTCAGCTCTAAAACAAGGAAATGGCTATAAAGACCAAATGAATAGCCATAGCACCAAACCACTGGTCCCAACAAGCCATAAATAACTTGGAGCCGCTATAGGAATGCTCTAACAGTACAAGAAAAGCGTAAACGCGAGAATAACCGAAAGGGTCATTACATCAACAATCACTTGGACAATTCATTATGCATGTTCAAAGAGCTATAATTGCTTGACAGTTCAAGAGTTAACCGGGACAAATCAAACATGCCTGTTATGTGAGGTTTTTGCTTTTTAAATTCTTTAGTATTTTTATAAAAGTTTCTCAAATTTGTTCCAATCTTTATCTCATGAATTCTTTATTCTGCATACTGATGGAACCCCAAATAGTGAAAATGCTGGAAAATGTGTGATTCTATGCCTACATGTTGTAAAAAGGAGAAAATGTGTCTTAAGATTATCTGCTCCTCTCTTCTTACTGTTTGTAAAAAAACAATTACTTATATATTTTGTGATGTATCTAGAATTAGAGGTCAATCAACAAAAAAAGGTACTTCACATATCACAGTTTTATAATCAAGTTTTATATATGAGTGCTCATTAATACACTACCCATATTTAATTTTTTGGCAGGTATAATGTAATGACCCTTTTTGGTCATTTACACGTTTTTGCCTTTCTTGTACCATTAGAGCTTACTTGTAGCGGCCCAAGTCATTTATGGCTTGTCGGGACCGGTAGTTTGGTGCCCGGGCCGTTTGTTTGATCTTTATGGCCGTTCCTCATTTTAGAGCTTCAACTTTGGAAACTGTTGACTTCCGACAACATTCTTGGTAATATGAAAGAATTAAACCAAGGTTCTAGGTTAAAGGAATCCCTTACTCAAAAGTTCGAGTTAAAGAAATGCCTCGTGTAACACCTCGCCCGTTTGAAAGATTTAAAGAAATGGTCGTATGATAAGTTTTGAAGTCAAGCAAGTTGCGAAACAAAAGTCAGAAAAAGTTATTGTAAATTCCTTTAAGGAATTCTCTTCAAATTTGGGTTAAATGTCTTGGGGTGTTTCTCCCTATCTATAAAGAGTTAGTAGGCTCCCAATATACCAAATCGAAGGTATACGAGTCTAGTTTCCAACGCACTAAACCGTTTGTCCATACGACTTCAGAATAGAGAGATATTCACGTTTTTGTAAGACCGCGCAAGAAGACACGTCAAGGTGGGGCCCGCATCCTAAGTCGGTTTTGCGTTATAAAAGGTGTTCCAGCTTCGTTTTAATTCATAAAAATCACCCAAAAGCTTCAGAAAATCCGAAGGAAAGTCCATAAATAATCCATGGACTTTGATCCTTTCAATTCGGAAGTTTAACGGAAGTTGCTCTACATCGCGAGCTCGTCATTTTGGTATAGTTTTCCCCATCGATTTCATGGCGTATCTTCGTGGGTGTTGATGCAGCGAGCCATCAGGTGTTTTCTGAGTATTTGGCAGTAGTTACGGAGTTATATTGGCGAGGTATGGATCCCGTACACTTACCTATTTGTTGAATCAAGATTCTGAGCTTCTAGTTACAAAAAGTTGTATTTTTTGATAACTTGTAGTAGTTTCTTGTTCGATTTGGATATGTTTGTTGTTCCTGCAAGGAGGCAGGTTGTTAATCTTGGGATATTGAATATTTTTGTCAAGGAATCTCTCTCCTACGACCCTCCTTCGTTATTATATGTTCTAGTATTGTTTTATGGATTTCTGAGCCACGAAGTGGTATTTTGGATTTGTGGCTTTGGACAACCCCTTTATCTTGTTATGTTTGGTTATTGTTGTGGTGTTCTGGTTGTGGTAAGGTGCTGGAGGGATTGGGAAATTGTGCGATTCATTTTGGGATCGCATACGATAGTTATTGGATTGGACAACGTGAAGTACGCCTTGAAATAGTGCCTCGGGAGCTCGTCGCTCCTTTGAGATGTGGTTAACATATTATTGTTGGATTTAGCTATGATTTCTTATTGTTATTGGCCTCATTTTATGTTTTGGAGTTGGATGGTCACGAGTGTGACATTAACACCTTATCAAATGGCTATGGCTCGTTCTTGCAGCCTCGTCGATTCTAGCAATTGTTCCATTACCTTGGTTGGTCAACCTTCATAGAGACGCCTTTGGGGCTTCAGTTAAAAGTATTCTTTTATGATTTGGAGCTTTCCGGAGCAGTTCGAGTCTGGACGACACCGTTCCCGCAGCTAGTCATCGGATGACAGGTAGGTTATGGTTTTCCCCTATCTAGACTCTGCGTATATAGGCTATAACTGCATTAATTTGCATCCTTGGATGGGTTGTTATAGGTTGGTACCCCAGACCTTGTCCTCCTTTCGTCCGTCTATTTCATACGTTGTTTGTAGTATTTGTGTAGTATTGTATATTACCTTTGTGGTCCTGTGTGGCCTTATATTGACTCTGGAACATAGATGGTGGGTTATTTGGGGAATGTCCGCGAGACCCGGACATAGAGATGATCCTTTTAGGCTGGTTATGTCTGCTGAGTAGCTGTTGGGCCTGTGCAGGGCTGATAGGAGTTGTTGTGAGCCGTTGGGCTACTTTTATATTTGTCTGTGAGCATATCATCCATGAAAAAGGTTTTCCCCTGCATGGTTTAACTACAGTTTTGGTTGCGAGCCACTACCGACAGTTTTCCTAAATTTGCATAGCCCTGGGGCCCATTTTTGGTACTGTTGATGATAAAAAAGGGGATTTTTAGATGTTTTCACACTGATTTTATTACTGGTAATAGTCTCTGCGGGGCAGAGCACCAGACTTGATTTTATTACTGATACTAGTCTCTGCGGAGCAGAGCACCAGACTTGATTTTATTACTGATACTAGTCTCTGCGGGGCAGAGCACCAAACTTGATTTTATTACTGATATTAGTCTCTGCGGGGTGGAGCACTAGACTTGATTTACTACATTTTTACACCCGGTTACGCCCGGGCACCCTTGGAGGGTTTTTGAGGCATTTTCTACTACTTTAGTCCTGGACAGGGTCTGGGCATGCATATTCGAGACTGGGTTTCTATCTTGATCCCGGACTTGCTTCCGGATGACATGTCTTGATACTGAGTTTTAGTATGAGGTTGGGGACCTCCATGGACCTTGCCATTCCGGGCATGGGGCTTCGGGCTGCGTGCGCCAGAGGGAAGGGTATATGGTGGAGTAGAGGTATACGGGCTGAGTCCTTCCATGGAACCTGCCTGCTGGGCCCGATTGGCACCGGATGAGGTACATATAGAGGTTCTATTTCACACATCATATCATATCATATCATGCATTGGATTCCACCCTTGTTTGCTGTGTGCTCAGTGTACGCTCCTGTAGTATGGGATGCCGGAGGGTTTGCTTTCACTTGATTTTGTTCCTCGGTTGTATGGGCGTCCGTTGGGACTGTAGGTAGACTATATTTACTCCTGTCTTTATTTACAACTTTTCTTGGCACTCGGTTAATGAAGGATTAGTGATGTTCGGTTGTGGGATATCTGAATATTGTGAGGGCTAGGGAGTCCTATCTTATTGAGGCACTTTTGTGTGGCCTTCTGAGCAGAGTGTGAGACTCTGGTTCTATTCTTGTGGGAAGCTGAGTGGTATCTCTTGGTTATTGTGGTTTAGTTATTTCATCCTAGGGTGGTACTTGTGAGGTGATTCCCTGGTTATGTTATCATGTGATTGGATCGGTGTTATGATTTCCTTATACTTGTTGATTCCATTTTGAGTATGTTAGACTGCTCTCCGTCTTTTTTTTTTACTTGAGTTTACCGGTATACCGCCATTTTCTCAACTCTCTCTCTACTTACTTATATTATTGCACAAGGACTCCAGGTGCGTTCTCCTTTCCATCACCTTTGATTCTATGTACTTGTATCTCTGTGCTAGCATGTGTTACTTGAAGCTCTTAGTTATGGATGATCTGTGCTAGCTCTTTGTGCCTTGCTTATTACTTCAGTGACTGCTTTCTTGCTATCTGTTACTTACTGATTTTATATCTTATATGCGCTCAGTCGGCCGATGATACCTACTGAGTACCCGTTGTTTTGGTGCTCATACTACACTTCTGCACTTTTTGGTGCAGATATTAGCTGAGCTTTCGCCATTGATCACGTTGGATACTCGTGAAGCTTTTGGATCTTTGAGACTAGGGTGAGCGCCTGACGGTCGGGGATTGTCTATATCTCATATGTTGTACTGTTGCTCCTTGTACTTTCGGAGGCAATTTATGTTGTATTTTGTTACTACTAGCACTTGTATTCTATTAGAAGCGTTTGTACTATTGATACCAAATCTTGGGGTTGGTGTAGTTTCCTTTGTGTATTTATATTCGAGTTTTGCTTCCGTTTTGTCTACTTTTACATTTTGCTTCTGCGTAGCTCAGCTTGTTGAGCGTATTGGTTAGGTAGTAGCCCATTACTAGTTGTTCCGGGCTACGGGAATTGGTTCGCCTACTGGAGGGTTGTAGGTGCCATCATGACTTGTGAAATTGAGTAGTGTCAGCTTGGTATCAGAGCTCTAGGTTCACCGGTGTCATGGTACAGAAGCAAGTGTCTAAGTAGAGTCTCGCGGATCGGTACGATGACATCCGTATCCTATCTGCGGGAGGCTACAGGGCATTGTTAGGAAAAGTTTCATCTTCTTGGCTCCTCATCGTGTGTTCCTGGCTCTATTGACTTCTAAACTTCGGTTGTTCATTCATTCTGAGATGCCTCATACGAGTGCGATAGTGGTTGGTGCTGAGGCTTCTGTGCCTGTTGCTTCAATGCTTCCATCAGCGCCAGGACTTCAGAGTGAGGGTTTACTGCACTAGATAGGGGGTGTGGGGTCAGCCCAACCTCCGATTGGATCTATAGCGACCTCAGCGCTTCAGGACACTGTGGCTAGGACTCTGAGTCCTCCGGTGAGTGTTTCAGTACCTGGTTCTGTGAGTGGTGCTTCAGTTATAGTTGAGCTTCTAGTTCTTCAGCAAGGTTGTCTGTCGGTATTGGAGTATGAGGCAAGATTTTCCCATCGTACTTCATCTGGTATAGGCTATTTTTGGTGTGGTGAGCATGGGCACTTTACTAGAAATTACCCCATGATTGTGTATCCTAGACAGCCTGGTTGTTATCATTGTTGAGAGATTGGTGACCTTTATTGAGTTTGTCCCCAGTGAGGGATGGTTGGGCCTTCAATTTTGACCACTTAGTCCAGAGTTAGACCCCATCAGCTTGATGCTCCTCTTGGTGGGCCAGAGGTAGAGGTTCCTGACATCGTTGCTCTAGGTTAGGCTTTTGCTACCATCGACTTATGTTAGCCCCGCTTGTGTTGCGACTCTATCCCTTCTGTCGTGTAATTGCTTATATGCCTACCTACTACTTATTTAAGTTGTTTGGCTACTCGAATTGTAGTATCGATATGTTGTTTTATTGGTAGTTTATTCTTTAGTAGTGGATGTGGGTAAGTTAGCCTTGAGAGGTGTTTTCCCGGAGTTGTAGCTCGTGGGTAGTTCTTGTTAGTCTGTTTCTAGTTGGGTTATCCCTGTTTCATTGTGATTTTGAACTTGTGGTTGAGTTGCCCTTGTTGAGCGGTCCTAGATAGTTATTGCCTAGGCCGTTATCTAGCGTGGCTAGAGATCCGTGTGATGGTTTGTTGTATTACCGGTAGTTGGGCCGGAGTTGAGATTTTGCCTCAGTTGGGAGATATTGGTTATGCTAGGGTGCATAGATTGGTTTGGTCTCTCGAGTGTCTAGAGTCGACCCTCTTTGTTGATTAGTTTAGGTGGTTGGCAGGTATGTGGGTTGTTCCCATAGTCTCCTCCACTTCCTGGTCCGTTGGGTGTTCTGTTTTATCCCTAGCTCTAGTTGGAACGAATCTTGATCGTAGTTCTTTCGATGAGCTCTGGATGTTGGCATCGTGATTGGGTCTTGACTTTAAGCACTTCCGACTAAGTGTTGATCATAACCTCATGGTTAGGTTGTATTTGTGGGCATTTTAGGTGAGTTGGGCATCCGACCCATCCTTCTCCTGCCTTATTGAATTTGACGTGTAGCTATGAGTAGTAAGGTAATGGCTTCAGGTTCTTATTCGAGAAAGGATTTGTAAGGTTTAGTATGTGCTAAGGAAGCATTTTTGTTTAGTTGAAAAAGAAGGGAGATGACTCTTTGTTTGTGTTTAAGTGTCCTCGTAGTTGCCTGAGGTGGCGATGAAGGTTTGCTTTTTGATTGTGTGTTGGTGATTCGATTCAGCCGTCTACACATTGATGTGGGGTTTCCATCGATTGGTTTTGTTTCAGTAGCAACTGCGGTGTTGGTAATTTGCATATTCAGGCTTGGGTTCTTACGGGTTCATTGGCAGCATACTGGTTCGACCAAGGCTTTGGTTGGCAGTTTTGAAAGTCGGTGTTCAGAATCATAACTTGGCAGGTTACATCGAATGGTTCGTGGCAGTTTCTATTTGGTTGCAGCATCCTAGTGCCGGGAGGCAGTGGGTGTGAGCAACTTAGCTTCTTTACTTCAGTTGTGGATGCAGCTATTGGCCTTGGACACCTAGTCCTTGGCTAACCTCTGCAAGAGGCGAGATATTCTAGATTTCAGCAGTGTTCTAGGTAGTACGAGGTTCTTCTACCATGGTTGGACAGACTCAGCGGCATAAGTTTGAGCTTCAGCAGTGGTGTATGCTTTATGTGGTCAGCTTGTGCGGGTTGAGACTAGCGAGGCTATTTTGAGCTCTGATGATACATAGAGACTGGTAATCGCCATTCGTTTGCCGAGGATTTAAAAGCTTGTTTAATTGATTCCTCCAGAGTTGCTATTTATGTGGGGTTCCTGTGTTGGTTAGGCTCGGCCAGTATGGACTAGACGTTCGTTAGGATATATGCTTCGAAGTGGTTGGTTGTTTGCAGAACCAGTAGAACGGTTGATTCGAGCCAAAGGAATGAGTTGAAAGTATATGCAAAATTTTCTATGGCTAGATGGTCACTTTGAACCCCAGGCACCTTTTTCCTTTGCCTTCGGGGTGTTTGGACTTGATATTTGTGGCATGGTGGACTTCTTCCTGAGGTGAGATTCGTAAGGCGATTTCATATTCAAATGGTGTTCGAGTGTACGGAGTAGTAGCAGTGTTTTCTAGAGTTGGGAGCTTGGCTCATGGTTACAGACTTTGTGGTAGGTTTACCACACTTCTTGCAGGATCGTGGTTTTGGTTTGGGTCCTTTGGGCAGGTTGCCTTGGTTCATTCACTTTCAGTTGATTCAGACCTGGCACGGTTCAGTTAGCAAATTTGATGTTAGAAAAAATATTTGTTCGTTGGTTGGTGGTCAGTCAAGGCAGGTAACTTTAGTTTTAATGATATGCTACAGGTTGTTATCTTGGATGGCAAAGGCTAGTAGCCTATATATTGGCTTAAAACGCATTTGAATAAAATGGGTGACTTCGTTCGTGGTAAAGTATAAGCAGGAACTATGGATCTCCGGTGTGTCAGTTGATGCTTCGAGGGTGGTTTGAGTGTTCATCTTGTATGCAACTTTCTTTTTATGGTGCCAAAGGAAACAGTTCAGAATAAAAAAAAAGGGCTTTTGCGGAACAGCGGGTTCAAGAGTTAGAGTTTTGGGTTGATGGATTTTCTGGTAAACTTGGTATGGTTTTAAGGATTTGAGTTTTGTGTGTTGATAACCTTAGTGCTCTGGTTTCGGTATTGTGTGGGTGCTTTTCGGTTAAGATTCTCGAGGTTCAGTTTAGGTTGGCAGATCTTTGGAGGTTAAAATCTAGCTTGGCTAGTAAGAAATTAGGGCTTGGTTTCTTTCTTTGGTTCTGTTCTATTCGGTGCCATCCGGTCGCGGAGGTTACCCGGGTTGTCCGAGAGAGTAGTACGGGCGTGGTATCTGTTGTCCTTAAATCTCTGGTATTTTATTCCTTCCTGACTTTCAGGGATGAAAGTCTTTTTAGTAGTGGATAATGTAATGACCCTTTTCGGCCATTTACACGTTTTTGCCTTTCTTGTACCATTAGAGCTTACTTGTAGCGGCCCAAGTCATTTATGGCTTGTCGGGACCGGTAGTTCAGTGCCCGGGCCATTTGTTTGGTCTTTATGGCCGTTCCTCATTTTAGAGCTTCAACTTTGGAAATTGTTGACTTCCAACAACATTCTTGGTAATATCAAAGAATTAAACCAAGGTTCTAGGTTAAAGGAATCCCTTACTCAAAAGTTCGAGTTAAAGAAATGCTTCGTTTAACACCTCGCCCGTTTGGAAAGTTTAAAGTAACCCGTGCCTTTGGGGTAAGACTAATAGTGTCTAATATACTAAGAAGGATGTGTTATGAGGTATTATAATCGCAAAATGGTCGTATGATAAGTTTTGAAGTCAAGCAAGTTGCGAAACAAAAGTCGGAAAAAGTTATTGTAAATTCATTTAAGGAATTCTCTTCAAATTTGGGTTAAATGTCTTGGGGTGTTTATCCCTATCTATAAAGAGTTAGTGGGCCCCCAATATACCAAATTGAAGATCTACGAGTCTAGTTTCCAACGCACTAAACCGTTCGTCCATACGACTTCAGAATAGAGAGATATTCACATTTTTGTAAGACCACGCAAGAAGACACGTCAAGGTGGGGCCCGCATCCTAAGTCGGTTTTGCGTTATAAAAGGTGTTCCAGCTTCGTTTTAATTCATAAAAATCACCCAAAAGCTTCAGAAAATCAGAAGGAAAATCCATAAATAATCCATGGACTTTGATCCTTTCAATTCGGAAGTTTAACGAAAGTTGCTCTACGTCGCGAGCTCGTCATTTTGGTATAGTTTTCCACGTCGATTTCATGGCGTATCTTCGTGGGTGTTGATGCAGCGAGCCATAAGGTGTTTTCTGGGTATTTGGCAGTAGCTACGGAGTTATATTGGCGAGGTATGGATCCCGTACACTTACCTATTTGTTGAATCAAGATTCTGAGCTTCTAGTTACGAAAAGTTGTATTTTTTGATAACTTGTAGTAGTTTCTTGTTCTATTTGGATATGTTTGTTGTTCCTGCAAGGAGGCAGGTGTTAATCTTGGGATATTGAATATTTTTGTCAAGGAATCTCTCTCCTACGACCCTCCTTCGTTATTATATGTTCTAGTATTGTTTTATGGATTTCTGAGCCACGAAGTGGTATTTTGGATTTGTGGCTTTGGACAGCCCCTTTATCTTGTTATGTTTGGTTATTGTTGTGGTGTTCTGGTTGTGGTAAGGTGCTGGAAGGATTGGAAAATTGTGCGATTCTTTTTGGGATCGCATACGATAGTGAATGGATTGGACACGTGAAGTACGCCTTGAAATAGTGCCTCGGGAGCTCGTCGCTCCTTTGAGATGTGGTTAACATATTATTGTTGGATTTAGCTGCCATTTCTTATTGTTATTGGCCTCATTTTATGTTTTGGAGTTGGCTGGTCATGAGTGTGACATTAACACCTTATCAAATGGCTATGGCTCGTTCTTGCAGCCTCGTCGATTCTAGCAATTGTTCCATTACCTTGGTTGGTCAACCTTCATAGAGACTCCTTTGGGGCTTCAGTTAAAAGTATTCTTTTATGATTTGGAGCTTCCCGGAGCAGTTCGAGTCTGGACGACACCGTTTCCGCAGCTAGTCATCGGATGACAGGTAGGTTATGGTTTTCCCCTGTCTAGACTCTGCGTATATAGGCTATAACTGCATTAATTAGCATCCTTGAATGGCTTGTTATAGGTTGGTACCCCATACCTTGTCCGCCTTTTATCCGTCTATTTCATACATTATTTGTAGTATTCGTGTAGTATTGTATATTACCTTTGTGGTCCTGTGTGGCCTTATATTGACTTTGGAACATATATGGTGGGTTATTTGGGGAATGTCCGCGAGACCCGGACATAGAGATGATCTTTTTAGGCTGGTTATGTCTGCTGAGTAGCTATTGGGCCTGTGCAGGGCTGATAGGAGTTGTTGTGAGCCGTTGGGCTACTTTTATATTTGTGTGCGAGCATATCATCCATGAAAAAGGTTTTCCCCTGCATGGTTTACTACAGTTTTGGCTGCGAGCCACTACCGATAGTTTTCCTAAATTTGCATAGCCCTGGGGCCCATTTTTTGTACTGTTGATGATAAAAAAGGGGATTTTTAGATGTTTTCGCACTGATTTTATTACTGGTATTAGTCTCTGCGGGGTAGAGCACCAGACTTGATTTTATTATTGATACTAGTCTCTGCGGGGCAGAGCACCAGACTTGATTTTATTACTAATACTAGTCTCTGCGGGGCAGAGCACCAAACTTGATTTTATTACTGATATTAGTCTCTGCGGGGTGGAGCACTAGACTTGATTTACTACAGGTTTAGACCCGGTTACGCCCGGGCACCCTTGGAGGGGTTTTTGAGGCATTTTCTTCTACTTTAGTCCTGGACAGGGTCTGGGCATGCATATTCGAGACTGGGTCTCTATCTTGATCCCGGACTTGCTTCCGGATGACATATCTTGATACTCAGTTTTACTATGAGGTCGGGGACCTCCATGGACCTTGCCACTCCGGGCCTGGGGATTCGGGCTGCGTGCGCCATAGGGAAGGGTATACGCTGAAGTAGAGGTATATGGGCTGAGTCCTTCCATGGAACCTGCCTGCTGGGCCCGATTGGCACCGGAGGAGGTACATACAGAGGTTCTATTTCACACATCATATCATATCATATCATATCATGCATTGGATTCCACCCTTGTTTGCTGTGTTCTCATTGTACGCTCCTGTAGTATGGGATGCCGGAGGGTTTGCTTTCACTTGATTGTGTTCCTCGGTTGTATGGGCGTCCGTTGGGACTGTAGGTAGACTATATTTACTCCTGTCTTTATTTAGAGCTTGTCTTGGCACTCGATTAATGAAGGATTAGTGATGTTCGGTTGTGGGATATCTGATTATTGTGAGGGCTAGGGAGTCCTATCTTATTGAGGCACTTTTGTGTGGCCTTCTGAGCAGAGTGTGAGACTCTGGTTCTATTCTTGTGGGAAGCTGAGTGGTATCTCTCGGTTATTGTGGTTTAGTTATTTCATCCTAGGGTGGTACTTATGAGGTGATGCCCTGGTTATGTTATCATGTGATTGGATCGGTGTTATGATTTCCTTATACTTGTTGATTCCATTTTGAGTATGTTAGACTGCTCTCCGTCTTTTCCTTTTACTTGAGGTTACCGGTATACCGCCATTTTCTCAACTCTCTCTCTACTTACTTATATTAATGCGCAAGGACTCCAGGTGCGTTCTCCTTTCCTTCACCTGTGATTCTATGTACTTGTATCTCTGTGCTAGCATGTGTTACTTGAAGCTCTTGGTTATGGATGATCTGTGCTAGCTCCTTGTGCCTTGCTTATTGCTTCAGTGACTGCTTTCTTGCTATCTGTTACTTACTGCTTTTATATCTTATATGCGCTCAGTCGGCCGATGATACCTACTAAGTACTCGTTGTTTTGGTGCTCATACTACACTTCTGCACTTTTTGGTGCAGATATTAGCTGAGCTTTCGCTGTTGATCACGTTGGAGACTCGTGCAACTTTTGGATCTTTGAGACTAGGGTGAGCGCCTGACGGTTGGGGCTTGTCTATATCTCATATGTTGTACTGTTTCTCCTTGTACTTTCGGAGGTAATTTATGTTGTATTTTGTTACTACTAGCACTTGTATTCTATTAGAAGATTTTGTACTATTGATACCAAGTCTTGGGGTTGGTGTAGTTTCCTTTGTGTATTTATATTCGAGTTTTGCTTCCGTTTTGTCTACCTTTACATTCTGCTTCTGCTTAGCTCAGCTTGTTGAGCGTATTGGTCAGGTAGTAGCCCATTACTAGTTGTTCCGGGCTACGGGAATTGGTTCGCCTACTGGAGGATTGTAGGTGCCATCATGACTTGAGAAATTGGGTCGTGACATATAATCAACAAAATCTTAATGAGACAAATGTCAATGAGACTGTTCTACCACTTCTTTGATGTAACTAAAACTTAATGAGGGGCATACTCCTACAAGCCGATGGACCATTGCAACGATTATGGTGGACTATGACAAGACAATAGAACAAAGATTTCATGGAATAATAAAAAAAATATGGTTAATCTTTTGTCTAGATTGATGGATGCTATGTCTAAGATTATTTTGGTTGTTCAATGGTAGGAAAAATAATTATCTGCCTTAATCGCATACTGGGGGACCTTGATATAGAGTATAACATTATCCAAATACAATAGCAAAATGTAGGTGCATTAGATATTTGAGTTGTTCTTTACTCTCACTTACGTTTTAGCTATCATAGCAAATATGATGTTTGAATAACTTTACACAGAGGACATTACACTAGCCTTAAAGGTGGAACCGTTCTCATTACCCTCAGGCTCAACAAATCTTTTATCTCCACACATCTTTGATCAACATAAAATATAGTGTACACTGTGATTAATACTTTTTGTGTATAGAAAAATAGAGAAAAGGAGATGCCTAATAATTTTAGGATAGATCAATCAATAATGAGAAGGTATTTATATCAACAAATAAATTTTACAATTAGAAAAAAATGTAAAATTGATTAATAAGTACGACATTTGCAATAATTTATCAAGAGTTTTTTGAGACATTGGACAATTTAGTGACTCCTCATTTACGTTCTTAATATCCTTACTTTTTTTAAGATATGATCTTTATGTTATTTTTATAATTCGGGTATTAGCGAAGGATCATTCATAAGTTTATAGAGGCCATTCATGACTGCGTGAAGCGCAGGTAAATTACCTAGTATATATATAAAAGAGGATCCTATGACTGGTGATGTGGCATTCCCTAAAGGCAATAGACCTATTTTTCGTTATTCTCAATTTTTTGCCATTAACTAATTTTTAAATAGTATAAATTAATAAGAAAAAAAACTTTAACCATCATCTCGGAATAGTTGTGTCCAAGTTTCAAAACGTTGGCTTTAGAATAATAGTCTCAAAACATTACTTTCTCTCCCCTAAAATTGTTACTGAAACGTTTCCTTTTAAAAATAATCTAACTTTTCCATCTTCTTAGTTATTACTGAAACTTTGCCTTTTTTCCTATACCACATTCCTTTCTCCGTTAAAAATCATTGGTGAACTTCAATATAATCCGTTTCTGTAATGACCCTTCCTGTCATTTACGCATTTTTGCCTTTCTTGTACCGTTAGAACTTACCTGTAGCGGCCCCAAGTCATTTATGGCTTGTCGGGACCGGTAGTTCGGTGCCCGGACCGTTTGTTTGGTCTTTATGGCCGTTCCTCATTTTAGAGCTTCAACTTTGAAAATCATTGACTTCAGTCAACATTCTTGGTAATATCAAAGAATTAAACCTAGGTTCTAGGTCAAAGGAATCCCTTACACAAAAGTTCGAGTTAAAGAAATGCCTCGTGTAACACCTCGCCCGTTTGAAAGGTTTAAATTAACCCGTGCCTTTGGGGTAACACTAATAATGTCTAATATAATAAAAAGGATGTGTTATGGGGCATTATAATCACAAAATGGTCGTATGATAGGTTTTGAAGCCAAGCAAGTTGCGAAATAAAAGTCGACAAAGTTATCGTAAGTTTCCTTAATAAATTTTCAGTACTAACATGCAACCCAGGGTAAGGGATATCACAATTTATAAAGCAAGTCATAAAACATAATCCGAGACCATAATCAACAAATATGAGGTAGTTTCTCCCAAATAAGTAAAATAGAACAATTTCACAATTTCATTACTTCTGGACTAGATGGTATTACCGACATTTATTTCACCACGGGCTATGTGGGTCTGACCATTGCTTGATCAGTTGAGCCTCCAATCCAAGTTTGCCACAAGGATCAGAGCGTCATATCATAATCACCTCATGATTTTAGACTCCTATGAACTCATTATTCAAATTTTATAAGCATGATTAGGAACGTTGAAATTTCCGGGAAGTTACATTATCCCCCCCTTGGGATCATTCATCCCTGAATGATGCTTATGGGCACTTTTTAACAACACATTAGCGTACGAAAGAAACACAAGAATTATCGTACAAAGATGTAGGAGGCAAGTTATGTTTTAATACCTCAAGTAGCTTCGTTCGGAGCGTCAAACAAGAAGGGATATCAAGACTTCATGTCTTGATGGGTCTGACCATTGCTTGATCGGTTGAGACTCCAATCCAAGTTTGCCGCAAGGATCAGAGCATCATATCATAATCACCTCATGACTGCATAAAGCTGAATAAATCAAGCGTACAGTAGGGAGCCCCATTCGACTTAGAGGGAAGAGCCCCATTCGACTCATACCCGTGTCAGCAAAACACGATTTCAAGTGTGAAGCCCCGTTAGAATCACACCATCTCGGCTAACCATCTAATCCTCTTAAGCCCATATTTTAACATTTCAAACTTTTTACAAAACATTCATTTGGGACCCTTAACGTTCTTAAGGCATTTATAACTTTGGTATCGTCATACCAAGACTGCAAGCCATACACATCATGCCATAAATATTTCATAAATTTGTGTATCATTAGTCCCATCATTTAAAAGGGTTTTAAACACATTTATCATATCCCTCAAAGATTGAAGATTTCATAATTCATAAGCAACACTTTCAAAATCGAGGGATGTAGAAGTCCTTTTCTTTTTTCATCAAAAGCCAAGATTTAAATAGTGAAACAATTTATAAAAGAATCATTCCGGGGGTTCTTTTACAATTATTAAGGCATTCATGAGTGGGTACTATTATACCAAGACTTGCAATTCACACTTATCAGTGGGTACTATTATACCAAGACTTGCAATTCACACTTATCGGTGGGTACTATTATACCAAGACTTGCAATTCACACTTATCTTATTATGCCATTGTCATTTATACATCATTCGCCCTGCATTTAAGGATCTTTTATCTCATTTAACAATCAACTCCCTCAAGGTTATAATTCAATCAATTTAAAGCAATCATTTCAAAACCAAGGGAATTAAGAAGATCCTGCTATTTGTGTCAAAACTCAATTTCTTATATAGAGAAACAATTTCTGTAGTAATCGTATATCGAGACTTCAAACCTGTCTCAAATTCATAAATCTGTAATTAAAAGTCACACTTCGAACCATGACTTCAAAATAGTAATTGAATATAGATGATTTCATAAATCGACATTCAAAAATTCAAGCAAACTTCTTTCTTTCAAAAACCCTTCAACTATTTATACATAATAATAGAAAAGATTCATAATAAGTAGGAGTAAACACAATTCCTATGAGTATAATTTAAAGGGGATCATTCAACATACCTTTAGACGAAGAACGCTTACGAATCGCTTGAGTTTTGCTTAAGAACTTAGAACCCTAGGCACCTTGGCTTCAAGAACTTAGAGAGAAGATGAAACGCTCTTTTCCTTTTGTCTAGTCGTGCCTTAGGAGGGTTAGAAATGTTTAGAATAAGTGGGAATGGGTTTGGGTAAGGAAAGGATCGAAAAGACCCTTTAAAACGCGTGAAACAAGTCAAAACGAAGGCTGCCGGGGCAGCCTCCGTGTCATGGAGCTTGCCACGGAGATCAGCCTCTGTGACACGGAGCTTGCCATGGAGATCAGCCTCCGTGACACAGTCCCATCACGGACCTTCGCTGGTTCTGCCCAAAATTCGATATTTTGCGGCCCCGTGCTCCGTGGCACGGGGCTAACGCGGTACCACACTGTTTTTGGACCCCGAAACATATATTTTTTTGCGTTCCTTGATTCCAAAAATTCCCTGGATCACTTTAACAACATCCCCAATGATTTTAGACTCATATGAACTCATTATTCAATTTTTATAAGCACGATTAGGAACGTTGAAATTTTCGGGACGTTACAGTATCTCTGAGAAAATTAGAGCTGCTTCCACCCGACACCTTTCTTACGCAGGAAGACTGCAAGTTCTAAACTCTGTCTTGTTCTCTTTGTATAGCTTTTTGGGTGCTATCTTCATCTTACCGCAAAATATTCTTAAAGAGGTGGAAGAGAGATGCCAAAAAATTTATGGGGAGCTACTGAGGTAAATCGAAAGGTGGTCTTGGTTGCTTGGGAAAAGGTTTGTCAACCTAAAAAGTATGCAGGTCTTAATATCAGAAGTTGTAAGTTTTGGAACTTGGCGACTGTAGGGAAATTCATATGGCAACTTGCCACCAACAAGGAGAGTGTGTGGATAAGTTGGGTACATGGGGTTTATATGAAACAAGGGACTAATATTTGGGACCATGTTCCATCCACTGATAGCAGTTGGTACTGGAAACATCTGAATAAAGTCAAATTATCAATGATTGATTGGTATAGAAATGGCACTTACACACTTACAAAATCTGGCAAATACTCTTTAACTAGCAGTTATCAGGCTTTAGTGGGAAGGGGAGACAGGTTTATGCCTAGCAAGTTGATCTGGAGTAAAGTATTATTGCCAAGGCATAGGTTTAAATTGTGGCAAGCAACACTTAACAAGTTACTGACCAAGGATAGAATGGCTAGCATGGGTATGAACTGTGAGGACCCTAGTTGTGTTTTGTGTGAAGGTGAGGAGGTGAAGATCTATATCACCTTATTGTGACGTGTGATTGGGCTAAGGAGGTGTGGCAAGCACTGACTCAATGGGTGGGGCTTCCTCTTGTCCAACTGCAACAGACAGTGGCCTCAACTTTACGAGCAATTAACCAGAAGCATTGGTGCAGCTTTAAGACAGAGGTAGTGACAGCTCTCTATGGAGCAATGGTTTACTTCACATGGCAAAGTAGGAATTGGAAACTGTATAGAAAGCAGAATGCTGCTGTGTGTTTTGTCATAAAATGATACTTTTTATAGTCAAAGAGAAGGTGGGAATGTATAGAGGATCTAAAGCAAGCTAGGATATGTAGAGGGTGGATAGAGGCTGTGTGTAATTAGAGCTTTTTTTAGGCTTGTTCCAGATTGTGTCTGGCAACAAGTGCTCATAGATTGTATGTTTTCTTTGGTGTGGTAATAATATTTACAGTTTTATTGCCAAAAAAAATAGTGGAGGTTATCTTATTCATAATGGAGAAAAGTAATGGAAATAAGTAATGGGAGTTAATTGCAATTGTGTAGTGGACATCCAATGTAAAAATATTTTACAACACTCTCCCTGATGTCCAAGTAACAGATAATGTGTCTCGTAAAAACCTTACTAGGAAAAACCATGTGAAAAAAATCCTAGTGAAGGAAAAAGAGTATACATATCTTGTAATACGCGTTATTTGCTGCCTCATTAAAAATCTTGCCAGGAAAACTCATTGGGACAAAACCTAGACCAATAAAAAAAGTGTACAACGCGTATTTACTCCCCCTGAAAAAGACATCACTTCATTTTCTAGATGATACATTCCAATCCAGCTTCTCAAAGTGTTGTGATCCACTATGCCTCCATCAAATATTTCATCAAAATTGAGCAAAATAGTCCTTTGCTAAAATATACTTTGCTTTGTCTTCTTTGGTTGTATTATTCTTTTAATTCGGCTATGCAAGAAGCATCATCTTCATATAATATTGTAACATCCGTGACAATGAAAAAATCACATTTTCTTATGTGTAGAGTCACTTGCTTTATAAGTTGCTAGTAGCTTGACTTGAATTGAATAAGTATCAATCATTGAATGTCTTGTAGAATAACATGATATGACAATATTTTCATTTGTAAATAGATTACTTTCCTGAGATCAAATTTCATATAAATTAAATAACTTTTTTGCACTTTCATAACCAATGAACCTTGACAAAATTGGTTAGAACAAATAAATTATACTAATATTTGATTTTAACTCAAATATCTCCACATAAATTTGAGATTATATCTTGCCTGCACATTAATAAGAATATTATCATATTGATAGTAATAACAGGATATATAAGTGCACCAAATGCACTAAGACATGATATGTTTTAACCATTTTCATGAGATCAAAATTGATCTTTCTTTATATTGAGCTATCTCACAACCATTGAGGTACTCAATGGATTCGCTTTAAAACCTTTTAAATCCTTCAAGGATTTTCATAAAACCTTAACTGTCTATCTAGACATGAAAACAATTTCATTATACGTATTCAAGTTTTCTTCATTGCCAGACTAAAAGAAAACTCGTTGCATCCACCTTAGAAGAAAACATCTTCATACAATAACGTCAGGACTTTTGCGAAAATACTTTATGCCCAAGGAACAAATCGTATTTTATATCATATGGTTATTCTTTTCGCACAATAACTCATTTGTACCTCACTGACATTATAAATTGAGGTCTTTGGACTAATGTCCAAATATTTGCTTTTTCAAGTGAAACAAAATTCTTAAATTATGTATTTTTATTTGGCCAATCACTTATCTGTCCACACTTATTGACAGACTCAAAATCATGATCCTCATTCTCATTTATAATGTTGAGTACTATATTATATCAAAAATTCCATCGACGATTATTTTGATATTGGTTCCAATACGACATAACTTATCGAGATCTATTTATTTTTCAGCATTTTCAGGTATCTGAACCTTTTTCAAGGTTTAATAAAGTGTTATGTCATGGTGCTCTTCCAAAGCAATGCCTCATTAGCTTGACCATCTTTCTCAATTGCTCCTCTTTTTCTTCAAAGAGTTTACATTTGAAACCGATTGATCTATAACGCTTCATGCATGACATAGACTCTGTCCTTCAAGGACTTTATGTTGGAGCATTCACAACTAAATTATAAATAGAGTCAGCAAAAGTATCTGACAATAAACTTGCAACATTTTGTAAATCACGAATTATATCTTGAACTTTAAGTTCACATTTTTTTTATGTTGTTCTAGATCATTCATTTCATATATTTTCAGTTGTGAATATTTTCTTTCACTAATGTTAGAAAATCTAATATTTACCACCAACATTATTTGGGAACCCATCTTTATGCGTAGTGGGATAAATAAATCAGATACTGCACATTCAAATTCTTAGATGAAAATCATTTGGTTCCTGACCATGAACCAATTGTGATGGAGGACCTTGTTGGCTTGATGTGTGCATGTGTTGCTACATGTTGAATAAACTCATCGCACACCGAATTTTGTTTGGGAGATATATTCTCATAATCAAAGATTTAGCTATAATTGGAGGCATACAATTTTTTCTAAACCAACAAGCATTATCAATATAATTTTATATTTTGAAATCATGCTCTTAATTTGACACTTTGAGCAAACAACCTTGCAAGAATCAAATTGCAAGTTGATACAAAGCATATGTGTCAATCATAGATGCATCTATTAAATCATATAATAATAAATGGTCCACATGGTAGGTGAACGGACCCATATTCACCTTTTTATACATTTTAAAATTCAGGAGATACAATCCCAACCTTAGCTGGTATGATAATCAATTTATCATGAGAATAAGCAAGACATGAGAATTCGTGAAGAACCTTTTATTTCTTCACTATAACCACATCAATTTTTAATTATTTTCACATCACATTTAAATCAGAATGGTCAACTGATCATGCCAACAAATATTTATTTATGTAAAGTTCTAGTATACTATTGTATGTGATTTCATCACCATGCCCATGTTTGTGTACTACAAATAAGAGGAGGAGGCGGGGTAACCTTTTACATAAATATTTAAAACCCGCTTCTTGTAGTGATATGAAGATATAAAATCTTCCCATAATTTATATTCTCAATATAATTATTTTTCTTTTCAATTCCTTTGAAACTTAAAAAGTTTCTTTTGAGACTTACAACAACCCCAATATTATGGACAATTTCATTCCTCTGAGTAGTAACATATTAGCTCTTTCAGAACTCTCAAATAGTTATGTACTACCACATATTTCACAATATCATCCGTATGGTGAACATCTCCTTTGAGGAGAAAATTATATGTACTCAACCAATGATAAATTTGTGTAGTCATGCAATAACATTCTTTTTTTTCATGTCATGAACACATCCTTTAAATGAAAGAAATACTTATTTCTTTTTCCCTTTAAAAGTTCATAATAATACATACCACGATACTTGTGCAAGACTTATTTTTTACTTTTATCCTTTGGTAATCTATGCTGAGATATACCATAATATTCGCGATGTACTCAAAGTACTTGATCAATGGCCAACATATTTTTCTCTCAAACCTCCCGTTGAGGTGAGTTTTGGTATTTTCCCAACCATATATAAGCACATTTTTAACACAATAATTTTTATCACATTTGAAAACATCCATTTTCAAAAAGGACAACAATTCACAATTCTTATCACAAGTCACATTCTTTTCAAGAAATGGACTATAATCATATATATGTGCTTCATCAATTTGCATTGTATGCTCATTGTCATGCCTTGACATTTATCATATTTATATGATCCACCTAAACATCATTTTGAAAGGTAATGTGTACCACCACTTTATATTCTTTTATTTTGATGGAGGATTTATAAGATTTACCAAATTTGATTTACAAAAATTATGTGTCAAATGGCCTTTCATACCAAATCGATGGTAAAAATTACATTTGCGTTTTGAGAACCCATAATTTTCTTCCTTTTTATTAATACCAGAATGATGACTAACGTTCTGTCCTTTGTCACGTCCACATTTATTTATTCAATAATAATAGTGTTGGTGTAAGATACCACAATAATTAAATTACAGTTGAAATATAAAATGAACAAAATTGAATAAAAATATATTCATGGATGAGGCGCGGATATCTCGCTCTCTTTAAGGAGATTCAAGCCCACAGTGACATAATTTACACTGATCCAGCAGTATCACTCTTGACTTGTCCCCTCCAGGATACAACAGCCCAACAACGTCGTACAACTCAAACAACTCCGGATTAGTTGAAGAGTTCAAAGCTCCACAAAAGAACACCTTTCTTCAACATATAAAACTCTTTTTTGTATAGTGAATATAGTTGAAGACTTGGAATATTTTCTTTGTCTTAACTCTCTCTTTCACTACTACACACTATAATACTTTCCCACACTTCTCATATTTCATCTTGTTTTTTTTTACTATATTTTCTTGTACATAATACAATGCAAGACCATCACTATTTATAGGTAAAGAATTCTTTCTTGCAATGAATTGGAAGAATATGGGTAATAAAGTGAATAAATAAAGGGATAGATGTTACATAAGTTACGAGAAACTTATGACCATAGAGTTACAAGAAACTAATGGTCATATGAGTTACAAGAACTAATGGTATCCTTTACCACAATTTATATCCACTAACATATGCACTTAATATATTATACAAATATTAAAATGCACCAACAATCCCCCACTCATTTTAATATTAAGATAAGAGAGTTCACCAATTTAGTTGAAGGGAGATTATTATGCATAATGAAGGTGTGCTCTGCAGTGAACCTTCACTTATTAAAACAGTAATCTTTACTCCAGAGTCAGTAGTGGTCTCAGACTTGAACTATGACTGCTTAAGGGAAATAAAGCATCACTACTTACACACAATAATCAAGGTGTTGACATAAACTTTAACAACCAGCACATTGCGGCCTTGTGCTATCCGGTTTTTCATAAGTGGTTTTGAGAATAAGCTCAATTCTCATCGAAAGCGGCCTACTTTCACACTTACATAGGTGAAATCGGTCAAGGGTGCTCCTGTAATTCAAACACCCTAGTCATACGAGATATAAATTTTCATTAAGAGTTTTTAAAACTCAACCTTCACAAATCATTATAGAAAAATGCACTCACATCATAGGGAGGGATAAAATGATAGTGCATTTCACAACAAGTCATCATATGATTCATTTTTTCCATTGAACCTGGTTATAGGATCTCTAGTGCCCAGGTTGGGTTTCCTCATATATGACCTAGAAAATTTTGAGCTTCAATCCATCCCTCTCGATGTGCTTCAGACCCTTTTCTTGCTAAGGCCTAAATCTGTAAGATTATCACAATATTTAACACAATTAATATTATAGTATACCACTGATCAATATGATCTTACAGTATTGTGTTTTCTCCTTATGATCTGAATTTACCATTATAATACTGGTTTACACTCATCAATAAATTTTGTTGCTATCACATGACTCAAAGATAGAGAAATTAATTTTTCAAAATAAAGTTATTAATTTATATAATAAATCTCTAGACAATTCACTTTTTCACTAGTTGAAGCTAAAATAATTAGTTCAACCTCCATGATAGAGTCACCATAATAATTTTTTATTTCTATCAAATAGCTCCAGATTTTCTCATTTGCTTCAAAAAGCTTTTAAGTATAGCAGGATAAATTTTTTTTGTAACAAGCCACAAATTTTTGTACCAAGTAAATATACATGATTTGCTTATACCTGCTAAGTACTTCTACTGCACACACAATATCAAGCCAAGGGCAAGTAGTCGCATATCTTTTTTTTATAGGCTAGCAAACTCCATTTTTTTATTTGTCACACCACTTTCACATATTTAAATCAAAAGGAGTTGCAAGGCTCATACAATCAAAAAAATTGTATTTCACAATTTTTTTCACCATAATGCGATATGTCAAGAAAACTTTCATCACATGTTTTATGATATTTTTCATTCCAAGAATAAAATTTATCTCACTCAAATATTGCATGTCAAAATGGCTATTCAACATGTTTTTATAGTTTCTTTCACAACACTCATGTTAAAGCCAAAAACATATGCAAATAATAACATGTGAACTATTTTAAGATTAATGTATGCATTTTTAATACTCTTTTTAGAGCATTCTCAAAGATGCAAATATCACATTTTTTCATGATAAATATTTTTCTCATTTCATGAACCCCCACTATTTCAAGAATTTGAATATCATTTTTTTATGAAAAATAATATCACTATATTCATGAAAGATATTAGGTAAAAAGTTTTTTACCTTTCTCTCCACAAAAAATAAAAAAGTTTTTTACCTTTTCTCCGCTTGAGTTGAGCAAGTAGAAAAATACTTTACTCGTCTATCTCGTCCCTTTCATCTCTTGAAGAGATCTAGTGACGTTGAAGCAGGATAATGTTGAGATCTTCCATCTTGATATCCGCAATTTTCAAACTGTAACAAAATATGAATCTCCTTAAAATTGTTGGTGTAATATACCACAATAATTAAATTAAAGTTGAAATATAAAATGAACAAAATTGAATAAAATATATTCATGGCTGAGGCACGGATATCACGCTCTCTTTAAGAATATTCAAGCCCACTGCGGTATAATCTACACTGATCAAGCAGTATCACTCTTGACTTGTCCCCTCCAGGATACAACAGCCCAACAACATTGTACAACTCAAACAACTCCTAATTAGTTGAAGAGTTCAAAGATCCACAAAAGCACACTTTTCTTCAACATATAATTTTTTTTTTGTATAGTGAATATAGTTGAAGACTTAGAATATTTTCTTTGTCTTAACTCTCTCTTTCACTACTACACATTATAATACTTTCCCACACTTCTCATATTTATCTTATTTTTTTTCACTATATTTTCTTGTACATAATACAATGCAAGACCATCACTATTTATATGTGAAGAATTCTTTCTTGCAATGAATTGGAAGAATATGGGGTAGTAAAGTGGATAAATAAAGGGATAGATGTTACATAAGTTACAAGAAACTAATGACCATAGAGTTACAATAAACTAATGGTCATATGAGTTACAAGAACTAATGGTCATCTTTTACCACAATTTATATCCACTAACATATGCACTTAATATATTATACAAATATTAAAATGCACCAACAAATAGTGATTTGGTAATCTTTCAGACTTATCATATATTGCTACCACATTAAATTCATGGAATGGAGCATATTCAATGGGACGGACTTCACAATTTTTATCAAGAGCATATCAATTTACTCAGTACATTATATCGTAAATATATTGCGCTGGACTTGAATCAAATGCCTTATCTATATGTTTGGCCATATTTTGTGAAATTTGAACCCAACTACCATAATGATGATTATTTTTTATTTTTTCTTCACGCTCATATTCATACATTCAACCACTTGTCTTCTCTTAGACATATTGTGCTTTGCTACCACATTCACATAAGAGAATGGAGCAAATCTATGGGGCAAAAATTCATGACTTTTCATCAAAAGTATAGTGTTTTGCCTTAGTCATCATTATATACTCACTATGGTGTATTATGACTTAAATCCATCGTCTTATCTATATAAAGACGTGTTAGTATTTGGTGGGACTTGAACCCAACATCATATTATCATAGTGCATCAGTACTCAAATCCGATGTCTTATCCTCGTGGTGAGATGCGACTTAAATCACCGTCTTACCCTCAACCAATAGCATAATATGAAAAATTTAATGAGACTTTGAACCTTTAAAAATATTATCCCTTTGTAATTATATGCATAAGGGTAACACCCCAAACTTTCAAGCTAGGATTTCAAATATTTTTCGCGTGTAATTAAACCTGAACCCAAAAAATTATATTGTAACTAGGTGTTTGGGTCATGTTCTATGCGTGGTAAGAGTGTTAGATGTGAATTAAGTTCATAAAGGACCTCTAGCTCAAAGTTAAGTTGAAAGCCTTTTTATCGATTTGATTTTCATATAAGTTCTAACTAGGCTCAATTTCAATCGACTATTTCTCCTTGAATATAAAGAGTTAGGTGGACTATTACCCACCAAATTAAAGGTTTTCGAGTCTTCTTTCCAATGCGACTAACCGCGCATCAATTTGAGCCCCGAGTAAAATGTAATACTCAGGTTACCATGAAGACGTCTGTCTGCAAGTCGTCAGACTTAACTAGAAAGGCCAAAATTTTGGTCATTCTTGACTGTTCGAGTGACGACTCATCAAAGGTCCGATGGTTCGTCACTTGAACCGTCAGACACACCCATTCTGCGTTGTTAATGCATTTTTGAAGGGGTCTTTTGGTCCATTCCTTACCCAAAACCATCCCCTACTTATTCTAAGTATTCCTAAGTCCCTAAGACACGAATTATTAAGTCAAAAATAAGCTACTCTTCTCCCCAAAATTCCAAGAAACAAGAACGCTTATGGTTCAAGATTCAAAGGTCAATCTCAAGCTTTTCTCGAATTTTTCTCCAACAAAAGGTATGTTGAACAATCCTCTTTCAACTAAATCTATTATTGGTTTATTTCTTAACTATGAAAGTGATTTTATACGAGTTTTGAATGTGTGTTATTGAATGGTTTTTAAAAGGAAGATTTACTTAAAGTTTGCAAACCCATGACTATGAAATTACTCTTTGATTATGAATTTCTTTGAGAGTAGAGATTATTGTTTGAAGTACGAAACCTTAATTATATGAAAAGTTTTTTGGGGTAGATTTAAAGTCATGAAGGCAAGATTATTTGTAAATTATTTTACTATTTAATTCTTGGCTTTTAACAGAAAAGAAAAGAATTTCTACGTCCCTGTGTTTTGAAATTGTTAATTACTAATTATGAAATTTTCAACCTTTGAGGGATTTTTTAAATGTGTTAAACCCTTAAAATGAAGGGACTGATGTACAAACTTATGAAATGGATTGAAGGATATCGCTATTGTAACAGACTGTATGAACGAATTGAATTGTGACTAAGAGATCATTGTTTTCCTATATGAATTTTATGAGATGGGCATAACAAATTGTTGACAGACTTTATGGGTTCCTGATGTGCTGGGATTCTACGGCACATTGGACGCCTTTAACTAAGAATACTCGCGAGTTTTCAAGCAACTTTTGTGGTTTTTGATGTTTTTATGTTGTATTTGCAGGAAATGGAGACAAGGATAAAAAGGAAGTTAAAAAAAATACTCAAGCTAAGTAACTTGGGTTAGGCTTGACGGAGGGCCTGACGGCCCGTCACACCCGTGACTGACCGTCAGCCAAACCGTCAAGTTTGAGCTCAAGGATAGCATGCACTGGATAGTGGCGACAGTTGGCGTGATGGCCCGTCACACCCGTGACTGACCGTCAGCCAAACCGTCAAGTTTGAGCTCAAGGATAGCATGCACTGGATAGTGGCGACGGCTTGGAGTGACGGCCCGTCGCATGCGTGATGGTCCGTCAGGCCACCCGTCAACGCGACGCGGGATTTCGAAAATTCTATTTTTGGACTTTATTTCCTGGACTATTATAAATACCCTGTGTTAGGGTTATTTTAATATTCATTAACTAATATTTGGCAGACTATTTCGAGCGACCTTTTTGAGAGGAAAAATATGACAAACACGTTTTCTTCTTCTTCTTGGATTGCTCTTGGGATTTTGGCTTATTGTTCTTGGAAAGCTTGAAGCTTGTGTTCATCTATTTTGTAAGAACCTTTTCTTATTATTATGAATACTATTTCTTCATTCTTTCGTGTTGCAAGCATGAGTGGCTAAAACTCCCACAACTAGGGTTGTGGGAGCCATGACAAGAGTAGCAATATAGATTCCGGGTAGCATTGAGTTCAATCTTTATGTTGTCACGTTGTTAATCATTCATTATTAACGTTTTCTAGTGGTTGCAAACATTAGGACATGCCTAGGTTTAATTTGCTTGAGCAAAGAGATTAAAACCGGGAAATTTGATTAACTACGAGGATTCGAGACTACCAACTCTCGTCTTATGTTTAATGCTGTAACTAGATTAATCTACTTGATGTTTAGGATTGAAATAAGAAAGTTCACCTTTTCAAGTTCGAGAGAATTGAAAAGGAAATTTGTCTATTTGGTTGAGAAACGTTTAGACGACACCATGAATTCAATCACATCGTGACATGCCTATAGAACGAACCCGGTTAAGCTTTGAGTCGAAATTGTTACGACGCCATGGTGAACACTTCCCTAGTTCATTCTCATATTGATTAACACTCGTTGAAACTCGCAATTAGTTACTCGCATTGTTCAAATATTGATCACAGAAACCCCCCCAATTTACCGTAAACTATTGACTACTAGTCAACTAATTCACTATCGATTTAATTTGCACCTTATTCCCTGTGGGATCGACCCCAACCTCTGTTGGGTTCTATATTTGACGACGACCGCTTACGCTTCGTAATTGGAGTTGTAATTTGGGTGTATCAAATTTTGGCGCCGTTGCCGGGGAATACTGTTGTTTATTAAGTCTAGTGTTATTTGACTCTTAGTCATATTTCCTGATTTTACTTTTATTTGTTGTTTTTGTTTGTTACAGGGTACTGAGTTGTGCATGCCAAGTACCCGACTCTCGGGTGAAGCAATATTACCTTACGACCCCGAGCTCGCAAGAACACTAAGGCAAACCATAAATGTACAACAACAGGAGGCAGCAAGGCTCGCTGCAGAACAGCAGGCTCAACAGGATCAGCATCATGTGAATGTCGAGGATATAGAGGATGATATGGCATTAGATGGAGTTGGTGCTACGGGCGCCATTGTTCTTCCTCCGCTAGCGCCCGGGGCCAAGTTCAACATTACTAGCACAATGCTCCAGGTGTTGAACTTAAAAGGATTGTTCTGTGGTATGGCTGGTGATGATCCAAACCGACACCTGATGAATTTTGTGGGTATCTGCAAGTCGTTCGAATTGCCTGGAGTAAGTCAGACAGCGATCAGGCTCAGGTTGTTTCCGTTGTCTCTGTCTGATGAGGCAACATTATGGTTGACAGAGCTAATCCCCGACTCTATCACAACCTGGGGAGAGTTGAAAGGAGCTTTCCTAGAAAGGTTCTTTCCTCCCTCTAGGATGATACAGTTGAGGGATGAAATTAGCAATTTCAGACAACAACCTCATGAGGCCTTACATGAGACGTGGTTGCGGTTCAAGAAGAAGCTGACACAATGCCCGAACCATCAGTTGACCGACAATTTCCGGATGCAGACATTCTACAGGGCACTAAATTCGGCTACCAAGCCGACACTGGATAATGCAGCAGGTGGAGCGTTTATGGGTCTCACCTTTATCGATGCCACAACTATTTTGGATCGGCTCACTAAAACCAATAGGGCCTGGCATACACGGGACACAGAGATGGCTGCTAGCACTCATGCAGTCGGTATGTCAGCGGAACAGCGCAGGAAAGAGGAAGAGCGGGATCAAGATATGGCCCACCTGAAAATGCAAATGGACCTACTGACAAAACATTTGCTGTCAGGAGACATGGAGAAAGTGAAAGTTGTGGGTTCCCAAGGTAGAGCAGCAGAGTTCGAGTCTGATGAGGAGACGAACTATTTGGGGGGTTTCCAGGCCAATGGCCAGGGAAATCAAGGTCGGAACTATCAGAAGGACAACTACTATGAAAAAGCTGGCTACAGAGATCGTGATCAGGGGAACTGGATGAATAAAACTGATAGAGGTGGGTTGTACGTACCACCTGGTAACCGAGAAAGAACTAGCAATGAGACAGGGACGTCCAAGTTAGAGAATATAATGGCAAAGATGTTGTTGAAGGTGGAATCTACTGACTCCGGAGTCAAGGAAATGAAATCGGAATTATCATCAATGAGTCAGTTAGTGAATTCTCATTCCACCTCAATCAAGCAGCTAGAGCAACAAATGAGCCAAGTCTCAGCGTCTCTAAATCAAAGGAAAGATGGGACATTACCGAGTGACACCATTCAAAACCCAAGAAACGACGGGAATTGTATGGCAATCACCACCAGAAGCGGTAAGACATTATCGGAATCACATCCGGTAATTCTGACTCAGAAAGGAAATATTGCTGAGGAAGATGAGCTAGTAGACGCTGAAAAGATGGTCGACGAGGGTGTGAGGATATCTGTTCAAGAACCCGGTGTGGAAGAAGATGCTACTCAAGTGCTCACAGATAAAAGCAGGGAAGTTGAAAAACTTCCAACTATGATGCCTCGGCCACCACCCCCTTTTCCACAACGGTTAAAGAAGAAAGTGGAAGATAGCAAGTTCTTGAATTTCATGACCATACTAAAGCAGATATCAGTGAACATCCCTCTGGTGGAAGCGCTTGAACAAATGCCCGGTTATGCCAAGTTCATGAAGGATTTGATCACAAAGAAGAGGTCGGTAAGTTTTGAACCGGAAGACAACCTCAACCATTGTAGCGCCATTTCATCAAGGTCGCTAGCCCAAAAGAAAGAAGACCCGGGTGCGTTCACTATTCCTTGCACCATAGGGGAGTTTAACTTTGCAAAAGCTCTTTGTGACTTGGGGGCTAGCATAAACTTGATGCCGTTAGCCATCTACCGGCAGTTGGGCTTAGGAGCTCCCAAACCGACGACTATGAGATTGTTGATGGCGGATAGATCGATTAAACGCCCGGTGGGTATTTTGTATGATGTACTTGTGAAGGTGGGGAAGTTCATATTTCCGGCAGACTTCGTGATTTTGGACTGTGAAGTGGACTTTGAAGTCCCTATTATTTTGGGACGACCCTTCTTGGCAACCGGAAGAGTATTAGTAGATATGGAGAGCAACGAGTTGACTTTCAGGTTGAACAACGAAGTAGTGAAGTTTAATGTGTGCAAGTCAATGAGGCAACTGAGGGACATGAATGTCGTCTCGGTTATTGATGTTGTTGCCGAATCTGATGTGGTTGTTTCTGTTGAAGAGAGACTTGCTGTAGAGACGTTAGCAGCAGTCATGATGAACTTTGATGATGATGACATCGAAGATTATGAAGAAACTGTAAATGTTGTGGTTGGAATGGGGTCATATTGTTACGCCCCAAAGAAATTAGATCTTGATTTAAAGAACAGACCGACACCTCCTGCAAAGCCTTCTATTGAGGAAGCGCCGGTATTAGAGTTGAAAGAGTTGCCACGCCATCTGAAGTATGCATTTTTAGGTGACAAAGATACCTTACCTGTAATCATTGCGACAGACCTTGTGCAATCTCAAGTTGAAGCTTTACTATCCACATTGAGGAGACACAAGAGGGCAATCGGCTGGACCATTGCAGATATTATTGGCATCCCACCAGGTATTTGTACTCATAAGATACAGTTAGAAGAAAATTGCACTCCCACCACTGAGCACCAGCGGAGACTGAATCCGCCAATGTAAGAGGTGGTGAAGAAAGAGATCATCAAATGGCTCGATGTTGGAGTGGTTTATCCAATTTCTGATAACAAATGGGTAAGCCCAGTGCAATGTGTTCCTAAGAAGGGAGGAATGACTGTGGTAGCAAATGACAAAAATGAGCTGATTCCATTAAGACCTGTCACGGGGTGGCGAGTCTGTATGGATTACCGAAAGCTAAACTCCTGGACTCTCCGTGATCATTTCCCCATGCACTTTATGGATCAGATGCTGGATAGATTAGCTGGCAGAGGTTGGTATTGCTTTTTAGATGGATACTCGGGGTACAACCAAATATCTATCGCCCCGTAAGATCAGGAGAAGACCACTTTCACCTGCCCCTACGGTACGTTTGCTTTTAGACGCATGCCCTTTGGTCTTTGCAATGCTTCTGCAACATTCCAAAGATGCATGATGTCTATATTTTCTGATATGGTGGAGAACACATTGGAAGTCTTCATGGATGACTTTTCGGTAGTGGGTGATGCATTTGATGATTGCTTGACTAATCTGGGTCAAGCATTGCAAAGGTGTGAAGAGTCAAACCTCATGCTGAATTGGGAGAAATGCCATTTCATGGTGAAAGAAGGCATTGTATTAGGGCACAAAATATCTATGAGAGGTCTAGAGGTGGATAGAGCCAAGATAGAAGTCATCGAGAAACTACCTCCACCCATTTCAGTAAAGGGTGTGAGGAGTTTTCTTGGTCATGCCGGGTTCTACCGAAGATTCATTAAAGATTTCTCTAAGGTTGCTACCCCACTGTGCAGGTTGCTTGAAAAGGAGACTAAGTTTGTATTTGATGCTGAGTGTTTGAGGGCGTTTGAGTGCCTGAAAGAAAAGTTAGTGGATGCTCCTATTATAATTGCCCCAGATTGGTCTAAACCGTTCGAAGTAATGTGCGATGCGAGTGGTGTTGCACTTGGAGCTGTTCTGGGACAGAAGCAAGACAAACTTTTTCACTCCATTTATTATGCTAGTAAAGCATTGAGTGGGGCGCAAAAGAACTACACAGTGACAGAACAGGAGCTGCTAGTTGTTATATACGCTTTTGAGAAATTCAGAGCGTACTTACTTGGTACAAAAGTGGTGGTGCACACAGATCATGCAGCCTTGAGGTATTTAATGACCAAAAAGGATGCAAAAGCTCGACTAATCCAATGGGTGCTATTGTTGCATGAATTTGACTTTGAAGTCAAGATCGGAAAGGGTGTGAAAACCAGGTAGCGGATCATCTGTCCAGGCTTGAGAGAGAAAATAACGTAGTACATGAACCGGAGATTGATGATGCATTCCCGGATGAGCAGGTGATGGCCGTGTCACTTGATATGGTGCCGTGGTACGCTGATTTTGCAAATTATGTGGTGAGTGACATGATCCCGGAAAATTTGAACTTCCACCAGAAAAAGAAATTTCTCCATGATGCAAGTAAGTTTTTCTGGGATGAACCGTATTTATTTCGGTTGTGTGCTGACAACATAGTGAGGAGATGTGTACCAAAAGTGGAAATGACAAGCATCTTGCAAGCCTGTCATTCGTCCCCAGTTGGAGGACATCATGCGGGTAATCGAATCGCCTGAAAAAACTTACAGTGTGGGTACTATTGGCCGACAATCCAGAAAGATTCCTATGAATTTGCCAAGTTCTGTGATCAATGCCAACGAAGAGGAGCAATCTCTCGCCGACAAGAATTGCCCATGTCCACTATTTTGGAGGTTGAGTTGTTCGACGTATGGGGAAGAGATTTCATGGGCCCTTTTGAAAGCTCTTATGGGAACCGTTACATCTTGGTAGCGGTGGATTATGTTTCAAAGTGGGTAGAGGCGGTTGCTTTGGCCGATAACGAAGGGAGAAGTGTGGTGGCATTTTTAAAAAGAAACATCTTTGCTCGGTTTGGCACCCCTCGCGCAATCATAAGTGATGGAGGTTCACATTTTTGCAATAAGGTGTTCCGGGATGCTCTAGCAAAATATGGGGTAAAGCAACACAATGTAGCCACACCTTATCACCCCCAAACCAGTGGGCAAGTCGAAGTGTCGAACCGTGAAATTAAAGAGATCTTGGCAAAGTCTGTGAATGTGAACCAGCGAGACTGGGCAAGAAAGCTGGATGACGCACTCTGGGCGTACCGAACAGCGTTTAAGACGCCAATAGGTATGTCTCCTTACCAATTTGTTTTCGGTAAAGCTTGTCACTTGCCCGTGGAACTTGAGCACAAAGCCCTTTGGGCGCTCAAAAAGTTAAATCTCAGTTGGAGAGAGGCATCGAAACTAAGGTTGGAACAATTGAATGAGATGGACGAGTTCCGATTGCGAGCATATGAGAGATCCGCTCTCTACAAGGAACGAATGAAGCTATACCATGACAGAAAAATTGAGAAAAGGGAGTTCAAGGTTGGGGACTTGGTATTGTTGTTCAACTCCAGGTTCAAATTATTTCCCGGGAAACTCAAATCCAAATGGTCCGGACCATTCAAAGTACACCAAGTGTTCCCATCCGGTGCGGTCGAACTCGAAAATAAAGATGGTGAGTTGTTCAAGGCCAATGGGCAGAGGGTAAAGCAATATCTGGGCCTCCCGGAGGAGGTACATGTTCTGTCTCTGGTGTATCTTGATGAAGTCTGAGTAATCAAGACACCCGCGTCGTGCCGCGACGTTAAATTAGGCGCTGTATGGGAGGCAACCCATAAATTGTTGTTGTATTATGGTCTTAGAAAAATTTGATTTGTTAGAATTGGTTAATTTGTGCGTTGAGTGTGCAGGTACCAAAAGGGTGGAAGTAACAGCATGTTCTGTCTACGAGTGACGGTTCCTGTTGGTGGGCCGTCAACTGTACGACGGACCGTCACACGGACCGTCACATGTTGACAAATATTCATACCCACTGTTTGGTAGGGATGGTATGAGTGACGGACCGTCACGGACTTGGTGGACCGTCACTTCAGGCCGTCGCCCATGAGACTCACAAGGGCTCACTGTCTAATTGAGACGCACCAAGTGACGGACCGCCAAGTTATTGACGGACCGTCACGCCAGGCCACCTCATCAGGTAAGTTTTAATTTTGTGCGACCTGACCCAAAACCAAACCGACCCGCCTGAATATATTAAATCATCTTCATCATCTTCCCACTCATCTTCTACTATCAAGCTCCAACCCTCCATTAAAACAAAAATCCTCTCTTCCCCAAGCAAACCCCACATCCCCATCGCCTTTCACCATTCTTCCAAAACGCAAGAACAAAAAAAATTTCCCTGTCGAAGAAAAGGGTTGCCCATCGGGTCTTGTAATTCATAAAGGAACAGAAGTTTTCTCTCACTAACAAAATCAAGGTACATGGCCCCCAAACAACAACCACCTCGTGGTCAAGCACAAAAGAAGAAAGAAAGGACCGCTACAACTCTGACCCTTATAGATGAATCGAGTAGCGAAGAAGAAGCAGTTGCAGCCCCAACTTACCAGACTAGGCTATCCAAACGAAGAAACACCCAAGTCTCCCAGTCTGAAGAGGAGAGTGGGTCATCTAGCAGTAGGTCGGGGAGTGATAGTGGATCTGAAGAAAGTGGAAGCTCCAGCCCCAGTCTGGAGGATGTAGGTGGTCCTGAAACCACCAAAAATGCAGGGAGTGCACCCATGGATAGAGAATCGATCCGGTGGGCATTTAAGGATGCTCAGAAGCACTATCTTGACGGTCTTACCAAAACAATGTCGAGGAGCCACAAAAGACCGATAGCTGAAGAAGTGCAAATTATGACCACGAATCTTCCTGAATACCCAGTTCTTCAGACACAGTTTCAGAGGTTCCAGCTTGAGTGGATGAGCTCACCCCCGGGATTCTATTATCCAGAACTAGTCCGGGAATTCTATGCCAACTATTTGGCACTGTTGGAGAACAAATGTGAGCTAGGAAAAGGGGTTAAATCAGCACCAAGGCAGGACAGGGTGCCGGTTCGGGGTAAACAAGTGAACATCTCCCGAGAAATGATTAACAGAGTCCTCTTTGGCCCTGAATACATTCCTCCACCTGATATGCCAGAGTTTCACGACAAGATTTCCAACACCTACTCGCAGAGACCATGGGTAGCCCGAACATTGACTGATGTCTCACCATCTTGGCTAACTCAGAGGGGACGGATATCGAAGCAATCACTAAGCTTAGTAGCAAAGTTTTGGTCGGCGGTTGTGCGATACAAGTTATTTCCAACATGAGGAGATGCTAATTTGGATGATGGAAGAGCCATCCTTGTGGCAAGCTTGATAGCCGGGTACGTCATCAACTTCGAAATGATAATTGCAGACGAGATGCGGACCAGGGCCATAAAAACTACTTCTTCTTTGCCGTTCCCGTGTCTAGTTACTGAGTTATGCAGGCGTGCAGAGGTACCGATATGGGATGGTATTGATAAGCAAGTGACAGCGTCATCAAAGCAAAATATTGACAAATCAAAGGATGACACTAAGTTTGACATAAGGATTCATAAGCCTCATATCTTCGAAGAGCCAAACATAACCACCTCCGAGGCAACCGACACTCCATCAGGCACAGAGATGCCACTTGCAGTGTTTGATCCGAAGACTTCACAAACAACGAGAGCTACTGCCGAAAGCTCTGGCACTGCGGCAAGGCCTCCTCTACCAGCAGAATATCACATGAATCCCCGAAATTTTGCTAAAATGGTGCAGAAGTAGAAACAGTTGGATAAACAAATTGCCGCTTGGACGGACTTGTTCAAACCCACCATTGATGAAGCAATACGGAAGGCTCTGAAGCCATTTGAGGGGCTGCGTACAAGGGTCGATGCGATGGAAACCCGGATGGAGGCAAGGCTAAATGAAATGAGCATCCCGGACCTGGCAAGATTTGATGCTGAACTGAAGAAGGTGAAGAATGATATCACCGTCCTCAAGCAAGAAAAAGCGCTTTATGATGAGACTTCGGAGTTCGTGGACTTGGACGAAGAAACCACGATAGTGGATTTGATGGGTCGGCCACTGAAAATTAATGAACCCCAAGCAGGTGAAAGTGGGGTAAAGAAGTCAAAGAAGAGGAAGCACAAAAAGATATCAGCTGAGGAGGACGAGTTAGAGGTTGCGAAGCAGCGATCGGTAGTAGATGAGCAGCTGCGACAAGAAAGAGTGCGTGCCCAAGCAGGTGGGGCATCATCCAGTGCAGTACCGGAGTCTGGAGGGACTCCAGATGTTGATGAGCCGCATACGAAAACCTAAGTTTCCCAGGTACCCCTATACCTTTGTTCTGAATATCTGTTTCCTTGAGCATTGAGGACAATGCTAAATTCTTTTGTTAGGGGTAGGAGTACTACCACCGGAGGTTTTTGTTGCCGTGTTTCTTTTCCTCCGGTGTGCTATCTAGTAGAACCGGCATGTTTAGGTTGTCGTTTAAATTTTGGTTGTGTTGTGATGTCTATAGCAAGCATGGCTTTTTGAAAGTTGAACTAAAAGGAGCCCCCTCTGAAAAAGTTGATTTTGTACTTATGTTTGAAACGGGTGACTGTTCTGGATCCTTGAATGTCATTGAATGAATGTGATTGTAATAATTGTGCTTAAGCCGAACTGTTGTTTTGATAGTTGGTAGTGGTATGATTTCTGGGTGCCAAGTGTGTGTGAGATTATTGTTATAAACTCTTACTCTATGCATACATCTAGAACTTGCCTGGCCTATTTTGTTAAGCTTGAAGTTGGTTGCTTAGGAAAGGATCACATGCCCTTTTTGTGTGCAGTCCACTTAGCCTAAAAGACTATCCAAATGTAAATAACCCCTTTGATCCATGTTTGAGCCAAAGTTGATTTTATTCTTACAATAACATATTACCCTTCCCATTTTAACTTTGAGTCTTTATTTTAGCCCTGGTCCCTCCTTGGACATCGTGCACCTCAACTCAGGCAATTAGCCTGAGTTGAGGGTGGCTACTATAGAGGTAAATGATAAGAAAATGGGATTGTGCTTAATTGGTTGTTGTTGGGATAGAAAGTGCAGGTGTGTGCCAAATGAAAAGTCAGAAAAAGAACTGAAAAAGAAAGAAAAAGAGTTATCATGTTAAAAAGGCCACACCTGTAGCAAGAAATAAGGAAATCAAAGGTGATTATGAGTGGATGTAAAAAGGTTGAATGGAAATAATAGGTCAATGATTACAAGGAGGGTTTAGTCACTATTCCCCAAACGTATCCTACCTGCACCCGAAGCCTCATTACAAGCCAAAACAAGTCCTGTAGTGATCCTGAGCGGCTTTCTGAAAAACTGAAATAGAATAGCAAGGGCAAGCTTATGGCATCACATGTGCATTGTTTGAAATCATTTGTGAGTGTGAGCGCCTTACCTAGTCCCAAATCTTGTGTGTGGGACTTCGTTGTAGTGAGGGCACCGAGATTTCTGTATCATCTATTTACTGTTGGGATAGTTGTTGTGGGTGTATGTAGAATATTCTATCATACCGGAATGACATGTTTGGATCCTTGCAAGTTAGCGTTTCACACATTGGTGTACTACCGGGGGGGCTTGATTTAAATTTAATAGACTGTTGAGTGGCCATGATTTGCTAAAGATATGTGTTTGTATTCTTAGTTGAGTCGTCATTTTGTTTTTGTTGTCATGTTGCTTGAGGACAAGCGAACGTTTTAAGTTGAGGGTGTTGATGTGTCGGGATTCTACGGCACATTGGACGCCTTTAACTAAGAATACTCGCGAGTTTTCAAGCAACTTTTGTGGTTTTTGATGTTTTTATGTTGTATTTGCAGGAAATGGAGACAAGGATAAAAAGGAAGTAAAAAAAAATACTCAAGCTAAGTAACTCGGGTTAGGCTTGACGGAGGGCCTGACGGCCCGTCACACCCGTGACTGACCGTCAGCCAAACCGTCAAGTTTGAGCTCAAGGATAGCATGCACTGGATAGTGGCGACGGATGGCGTGATGGCCTGTCACACCCGTGACTGACCGTCAGCCAAACCGTCAAGTTTGAGCTCAAGGATAGCATGCACTGGATAGTGGCGACGACTTGGAGTGACGGCCCGTCGCATGCGTGACGGTCCGTCAGGCGACCCGTCAACGCGACGCGGGATTCCGAAAATTCTATTTTTGGACTTTATTTCCTGGACTACTATAAATACCCTGTGTTAGGGTTATTTTAATATTCATTAACTAATATTTGGCAGACTATTTCGAACGACCTTTTTGAGAGGAAAAATACGACAAACACGTTTTCTTCTTCTTCTTGGATTGCTCTTGGGATTTTGGCTTATTGTTCTTGGAAAGCTTGAAGCTTGTGTTCATCTATTTTGTAAGAACCTTTTCTTATTATTATGAATACTATTTCTTCATTCTTTCGTGTTGCAAGCATGAGTGGCTAAAACTCCCACAACTAGGGTTGTGGGAGCCATGGCAAGAGTAGCAATATAGATTCCGGGTAGCATTGGGTTCAATCTTTATGTTGTCACGTTGTTAATCATTCATTATTAACGTTTTCTAGTGGTTGCAAACATTAGGACATGCCTAGGTTTAATTTGCTTGAGCAAAGAGATTAAAACCGGGAAATTTGATTAACTACGAGGATTCGAGACTACCAACTCTCGTCTTATGATTAATGCTGTAACTAGATTAATCTATTTGATGTTTAGGATTGAAATAAGAAAGTTCACCTTTTCAAGTTCGAGAGAATTGAAAAGGAAATTCGTCTATTTGGTTGAGAAACGTTTAGACGATACCATGAATTCAATCACATCGTGACATGCATATAGAACGAACCCGGTTAAGCTTTGAGTCAAAATTGTTAAGACGCCATGGTGAACACTTCCCTAGTTCATTCTCATATTGATTAACACTCGTTGAAACTCGCAATTAGTTACTCGCATTGTTCAAATATTGATCACAGAACCCCCCCCCCCAATTTACCGTAAACTATTGACTACTAGTCAACTAATTCACTATCGATTTAATTTGCACCTTATTCCCTGTGGGATCGACCCCAACCTCTGTTGGGTTCTATATTTGACGACGACCGCTTACGCTTCATAATTGGAGTTGTAATTTGGGCGTATCAGTTCCAAATTGATAAGATGGGTGACTTGCAAGTCCTGATATGACGATACCAATAATGGAATATGCCTCTAACAGAAATTGTGTTAATTGCAATTGTTTTAATAATACTGAATTGGTAAGAATTTGGGCTTAAAGAGAATTAGATGGTTAACTGAAAAGGTATGAGTCTAAACATCTCAACACCCAAAACCTGTGTTTTGCCGACATAGGGATGGTTCGATCCTAAATTTGGACGACCTTATTGTTCCCTCTACGAGGATGATTGTTCTAGACGTAATGAATTGAATCTCTACTCATGTGGCAAACATGAGTTGGGGCTTAGCCGGTCGAGCATTGATCGAACCGACATAGACCATGATGATTAAATGGAAGTCAGTGATACCATCTAGTTCACAAGTAATATTAATAAATAATTTTTGAGAATTTTTTTTTCACGACCCAACCTACTGGGCCGTACGGGAACCTACTCTAACCACCTAGATAGACGAACCCTTACCCCCTGTCTGCAGGTAACTTGCGAAAATTAAAACAAACCATTAATCTAAGCCACTCTTATACATAATGAAATCCTTTCTTTACAAAATCTTACTCTGAAATAGGCTACATAAGAAATTGCGTAAAACCTTTACAACTTTTAAAAGAACACCCTCCCCTAGGACCTAGTCTAAAAAGGTACAAGAGCTACTACAAGATGACATAAAGAGATAAAAGACCCAACTTCCGCCATGGAAAATGAGGACAGAAATTGCTGGAGATCTGATCGCCGCAAACCTATGAAACATCACCAACCTGCAACCAGACAATACCAAAAGGTATAGCAAGAGTAGAGTCAGTACAAAAACATGTACTTGTAGGCATCGTCGGTCGACCCAAATCCACTCCTACCATCATATAAGAAAAAAAGGAAAAACATGACCGAAATTAAATAACTTGGTTTCCATCCCCCATGTTCTTCAGTTGCCCAATCCCACATTCTCAAGGATTCCAAGTCACACTAACCTTAGACTACCTAAGCATTACCTTATCCCGACTTCCCGAGTCGCCTTACCCTTCGCAGATGTCCACGTCCATACCTGGACTACCCTTCCCTTACTCAAGTCAACTGTCTAACAATCCTCAGACTTAGCCCGACTAATTCCCCAACTCAACCACTTATACTTGTAACATTACTCACCAGGGTCCAACCATCCCCGGATCTCTTGTAAACCTTCTAATAAATATGCAATAGCTAGGTCCCCAACCCACAGACTCTCAGTCTTCCTCCCCGGCTAACCACCACATGAAATCCACCTAGCGACCCTAGCTACATTTAATGACAACCCTAGAGTTACGTCTAATCCCCTTACTGCACATGACCCAGACCCTCCAAGAATCCCCTTAACCACACCTAAGTGTCCAACCTTCATCCCCGGTCCATACCAGGACCAACCCTTAGCTTATCAACCATAACTATCCTTTCCATCTAGCCCGGACCCACCGTGTAATCCGCTCTAGACAATACCAAAGGTAATGGATCAAACCGGCCTAAACCAAGACCCAACACAACAATTATACCAAGTTCCCAGCCACTCAAGGACCACCAATCAATAGCACTTTTAAATAAAAGCCCGGTCCACTCACGAAACCTATGTCAAGCATTACATTCAGTAAAACAACCCGGTCCTCTCACGGAACCCATATCAACCAATGCAATACAATAGTCAATGAAATAGTACAAGATGCAATAAAGTAAACCCGTACCAAGCGTGGTACCCATGCCAACCAAATGATATACCCATACCAGGCGTGGTACCCGTGCCAACCATGTGTTATACCCATACCAGGCGTGGTACCCGAGCCAACCGAATGTCAACAACTACAGTCAATATATGAACACACACAACTTGTAAAACCAATAAGTAAACCGTTCAATCACAGACTGTAAACATGAACCTCGACATTCCACACAATTTCTCTAAGCAATGTAATGCATACAATCACTTAAACATGAGTACATCACTATACACATTCATAGAAAATCATAAGCCATCTCCTACCCCTTCTCGGGTACAACAACCAATCATTACCTCCTATCTGAACACTATTTCCTGGTTCGCCCAATTCTTTTATTATAATGTGTACTAGCGATTTCCCCCTTTTTTTAGATAAGAATACAACAAGCTACACGATTTCCCTTCTAACCTTAGCAATACCCCCAATCCTTAAGCCTTGAACATTCCTATAAACCCCACCTAGGAGTTTCCTATCCCCATTCTCGTAGCTCCCAAGTACCTTCCCGGTTTCCCGAACCTTTCAGACATACCAGTCCCGTGACCTATCATTGTCACCACAATACCAATACACTAATCACACAATAAAAACCACAAGACCATCCATTTCGTACATCCTAGAAATAACACAACCACCCAAATCTGCCAGACTTTGTGCCAGGAGGCCTAAACATGGATTCTCCATTTCTATTATATATAGAGTACAAAAAGTAAGCAGGTCTAACTACTCATAAAAACCTAGCCTACCTTGACGCCAAGCAGCTGCAACTTGAGTTTCTAGCTCCGTGACGGCGTTCCCAGCTGAACAGTGATCCTGGAATCTACCATTTCGCGTCCTTTCAATCATGTCCTCTCCTTCTCATGATTTCCCAGCCTTGGAGCAGCATGGGAGGGATTTTGGGAGAACTCTCGTATGTTCCCCTAACTGAGGAAAAAAAGACTTTTAATAAAATCCCATCACAGGCATTCTGCCTCCCATAACCTCGCGATAGCGGCCTGCCTTGTCGCGATAGTGGTACCGCTATAGCAGACTAATTACCGCTATAGCAGTATGATGTCAGCCCGGATCCCTTTCAAAAATGAATATTTTTCTATGACATCACCCCACTTATTCGGAATGTATTTTAACTATTTTCCCTAAATTTATGGAAATCAGGAAAAATTAACATAACGATGACCCGGTCATTACAACAAATACCAATTTAACCATCGTTCATCCCCGAACGATCCCGAATCAAATCGGAGGAGAGAACTGACCCGGGACTCTTATCGTCCTAAGTGACCGCAAAATTATCGAACCTACGCAATTTGTCCAACTCCCCATTGCGAGTCTAACCAACTCGAGGAACAATTTACTATGGCTTTATCTCTACAAAGAATTTATGAGCCTCACAAGGACTATTATACGTGTCCCCATCCCGAGTACCCAAGAAATCCAGGGCCTCATGTCCTATTGAGTTAGAGGAATTTGAAAAAGACCCGGGAGAACGTTTCCCGTACCCAAAACTGACTAGTCGTCTGTTGTAGTGGATAATTTACTACTATAGAAGTCCATCTATCGTGGTCTGCCGACCGCTACAGCGGTTGAAAGCAGAATAAAATTGGGGAGAAACAGATTTCTCCCCTTATTCTCCCACATTTCCACTCAAACACTACACTTTTCTCTCTCGATCGTCCCACTCCCAACGTCGGAAATTCCAGGTAATAATTGTACTCACTCTCTTCTTTACTCCCTTGCACTAATTGTATATGAATATGGTAGAAAAATAGGAACTTATAGCCTATTTGAAATGGGTTTTGAACTTGAACCCTTTGATTAGATTTTTGTCAGATTCCCGAAGCATGTATGCTTCCCTTACGTTTACAATGCCTCCAAGGCATACTGGGTGTAAGGATTATGCTAATGTTGGCCAAAAACGGGCCAAAAACAGGTGGGGGAAGTGAAGGGTTGTGTTCTTGAACAAAATGGTGATTCGAGAAAATTTTAGGGGTTTTAATGCCCAAATTTTTATAGAAACTGGAAAAGGGACACTTTGGGTAGGTAGATTTGGTCTTGTAATGACAAAATCAGAGTTTTGGACCAAGGGGCGCCATTGATGCACCCCTTGAAAGTCTGGAGAGATGAAGACCGCTATAGCGGTAGGGCTCCATTGTGGCAGTCCCGCTACAATGAACATATCACCGCTATAGCAGTCCCTCTATCGCGGACGCACCACCCACTATAGTGGAAGGCTGCAAACTAGTGGCCTTCCCAAGTTACACTTAGAAAATTTTCCCATTTTCGTGTCCCATTACTCTTCTAATACCGTTTCCTCCTTACCCTTGCAGGATAACACAATGGCTGAACAACAACAAGCACTTGAATACGACTATGAGTGATTCCCCGATGAAGCTAGTCGAGAAAGGCTCTGAGATTACCAAAAATTTAGCTTCTGCTATGAGAGAGGTTGCCACATGACTGGGATAGATGGAAAAGCGGCTGATTTCCACCGCTGGGTCCGAGAGTTTAGGTGGGAACCTTTACTAGTGGATCCTCCTCCCGCACTAACCGACTGGGTGCGGAAGTTCTATGCCATCCTTCCTACGGTCTGCTGGAGAGAGCCGAATCCTACTATCAGACTACGAGGGGTGGATGTTCCCATAGATGCCCGGACCATCAATGAGGTGCTAGGGGTGCCCCACGTCTCTAATGCAGCATACATGGCTAAGTACCGGCTGTAGGACATGACCTGGTTGAGAGATACTCTGGTGGACCCCACATCCAAGGACAAGGTGTACTGGGTCAGCCCCGAGGGTATTACTAGCGCCTATTTCTCCTCCGAGGCTAGGATGTGGCTGAATTTGGTGTCCTAGAGGATCCGTCCATCGGGAAATCAAACCGACGTGACATATGCTCGAGCTTTGGTGATCGCTTGTGCCATGTAAGGGATTATTATAAATGTGGGGGAGCAGATCATCTCAGAATGGAAGAGCTTCTATACTGGTCCCAGGAAGGGCCCTTATCTACCCGGGTTGGTTTCGGAGTTGTGTCGGCGAGCTGGTGTGCCTCCAGACCACACCGATGTGAAGGTGGCTATGGATGAGCCCTTTGACCCGGTCCGGGTGAAGGACATTTCCAAGAAAAAGAGGAAGGTAGGTGATGCAGGGAGCAGTCAGCCGGTGGAGGAGGTCGGCGATGATGATGAGGAGGATGATACCCCTTCTCCTTCCCAGTCCCAGCCCCAAACCCCGATACCTAGTGCCCAACTGGAGGAGAACCTAGCATCTGTACGGAGGTTCATGGAGGATCTTGATGCCGGAGGTGCAGCCCCTCACCCATCCGCTCAGGAACTTGCAGCACTCCGAAGGGAGTTAGAAGAGGAGAAAAGGAAAAAGGCACTCCAGGGACCGTATGCCCGGCTGTGGAAGACCATAAAGGTCATATTCTCCTGTGTTTCCCCTAGTCAGGAGCTTCCCGCACTCGAGCCTGAGGACAAGCATGAGTTCCCTTTGCTGAGCGATGATGAGGCCTAGGACCCCCCCTTTATTACTGATTATTACTATTGGTTTACCCCCGTTTGGGGCTTGTTTCAGAGAATCTTTTCCCTTCCCCTTTTTTATTTTATTTTGGGCACGTGGATGCCCGTGTTAGACATTATTTCATTTACCGCATATATATATATAGCTGCTTTTCCTTGATTTATACAATGGTTTTGGTAATCTGTACTTGTGTGTATCTTGTCCCCGGAAGGGACCAAAATAGGGGAAAACTGAGCAGCTCACTGCCTCACTGACTACCGCGATAGCGGTCCCGCTATAGCGAACAATTCACCGCTGTAGCGGTCCGACGCTAACAGTATTTAAACTTTGATTTCCAGCTAAATGTTCTCACCCTTTTCCCGATTACCACTGTCCCAACCTGTAAACCCTGCCATGGTCTTGAACCACCCTCGAGACCACTCTGGGCACTGAACGATAAAGATCAAATATAACACGCCATAAAACATATCAATAATTATAAGAAATTCACAACAACTCAATTGTTTTCCGGCATTACCTTCCCGCCATTACACACTAATGACTCTCTTGTTCCCATGGTTTCTTTCTAACAAAATTTTTGACTGTACTGAAGCCGAAGCTTCCCTACAGTCACTGTTCCTAAATCCCTTATCATCTTAACCAATGATAAGCCCCCTTCTAACATGCAGTACCCTTTTTTTTCTTTTTTTTCAAATAAAGACAATTAACAAACTACCACATTTTAAGGCACACAAACTTTTCACTCAATGACCTTCCGTAGACTATGCATGCACACCAATTGAAAATCCACACGCATCCCAAATAAGTCACACAAGAATGTACACACTATAATTCAATTTTTCAAGTCACAACAAAAGCAAATCATGTCCAATCAATTTACAAGTTTCACCTTCGTTTGTACCATGGATGACCATTAGCAGGTTATCCATGCTTGTCACAGCCTCTCAGGCCAGATACCAATTGGAACCTTCCCGGTCCCAATTCCTCTTGCTTGTCCTATCTTAACTGAGTTACGGAGACCTCCCTTACCTTGTTGAGATACCGATTGGAATCGAGAGATAACAATTGGACTCAACCCATACAAGCAAGTACGAACCGCATGAAGGAATGAAGGAAGAGTGAAAATTCCTAGAATGCCTTATAGCTACCCAAGGATTAGATGTGGACGTCAACACACCAATCCGTGGGACCCTATTCAATATTTTACTCTTGTACTGAGAGACCGGTAACCTAGGCTCTAATACCATCTGTCATGACCCAACCTACCAGGACATGCGAGTGCCTACTCTAACCACCTAGATAGACGAACCCTTGCACCTGTTCGACAGGTAACGTGCAGAAATTAAAACAAACCATTAATCTAAGCCGCTCTTATACATAATGAAATCCTTTCTTTACAAAATCCTGCTCAGAAATAGGCTACATAAGAAATTTCGGAAAACCATTACAACTTTTAAAAGAACACCCTCCCCTAGGACCTAGTCTAAAAAGGTACAAGAGCTACTACAAGATGACATAAAGAGATAAAAGACCCAACTTCCGCCATGGAAAATGAGGACAGAAATTGCTGGAGATCTGATCGCCGCAAACCTATGAAACATCACCAACCTGCAACCAGACAATACCAAAAGGTATAGCAAGAGTAGAGTCAGTACAAAAACATGTACTTGTAGGCATCATAGGTCGACCCGAATCCACTCTTACCATCATATAAGAAAAATAGGAAATACATGACCGAAACTAAATAACTTGGTTTCCATCCCCCATGTTCTTACGTTGCCCACTCCCTCATTCTCAAGGCTTCCAAGTCACACTAACCTTAGACTTCTTAAGACCTACTTTATCCCGACTTCTCGAGTAACCTTACCCTTCGCAGATGTCCACGTCCATACCTGGACTACCCTTCCCTTACTCAAGTCAACTGTCTAACCATCCTCAGACTTAGCCCGACTAATTGCCCAAATTAACCACTTATACTTGTAACATTACTCACCAGGGTCCAACCCTCCCCGGATCTCTGGTAAACCTTCTAATAAATGTGCAACAGCCAGGACCACAACCCCAGACTCTCAGTCTTCCTCCCCGGCTAACCACCACATGAAATCCACCTAGTGACCCTCGCTACATTTAATGACAACCCTAGAGTTACGTCTAATCCCCTTACTGTACATGACCCGGGCCCTCTAAGGATCCCCTTAACCACACCTAAGTTTCCAACCTGCGTCCCCGATCCATACCAGGACCAACCCTTAGCTTATCAACCATAACTATCCTTTCCATCTAGCATGGACCAACCCTGGAATCCCTCTAGACAATACCCAACGTGATGGATCAACCCGGTCTAAACCAAGACCCAACACAACAATTATACCAAGTTCCCAGCCACTCAAGGACCACCAATCAATATCACTTTTAAATAAAAGCCCGGTCCACTCACGAAACCTATGTCAAGCATTACATTCAGTAAAACAACCCGGTCCTCTCACGGAACCCATATCAACCAATGCAATACAATAGTCAATGAAATAGTACAAGATGCAATAAAGTAAACCCGTACCAGGCGTGGTACCCATGCTAACCGAATGATATACCCATACCAGGCGTGTTACCCGTGCCAACTATGTGTTATACCCATACCAGGCGTGGTACCCGAGCCAACCGAATGTCAACAACCACAGTCAATATATGAACACACACAACTTGTAAAACCAATAAGTAAACCGTTCAATCACAGACTGTAAACATGAACCTCGACATTCCACACAATTTCTCTAAGCAATGTAATGCATACAATCACTTAAACATGAGTACATCACTATACACATTCATAGAAAATCATAAGCCATCTCCTACCCCTTCTCGGGTACAACAACCAATCATCACCTCCTATCTGAACACTATTTCCTGGTTCGCCCAATTCTTTTATTATAATGTGTACTAGCGATTTCCCCCTTTTTTTAGATAAGAATACAACAAGCTACACGATTTCCCTTCTAACCTTAGCAATACCCCCAATCCTTAAGCCATGAACATTCCTATAAACCCCACCTAGGAGTTTCCTATCCCCATTCTTGTAGCTCCCAAGTACCTTCCCGGTTTCCCGAACCTTTCAGACATACCAGTCCCGTGACCTATCATTGTCACCACAATACCAATACACTAACCACACAATAAAAACCACAAGACCATCCATTTCGTACATCCTAGAAATAACACAACCACCCAAATCTGCCAGACTTTGTGCCAGGAGGCCTAAACATGGATTCTCCATTTCTATTATATATCAAGTACAGAAAGTAAGCAGGTCTAACTACTCATAAAAACCTAGCCTACCTTGACGCCAAGCAGCTGCAACTTGAGTTTCTAGCTCCGTGACGGCGTTCCCAGCTGAACAGTGATCCTGGAATCTACCATTTCGCGTCCTTTCAGCCATGTCCTCTCCTCCTCATGATTTCCCAGCCTTGGAGAAGCATGGGAGGGTTTTTAGGAGAACCCTCGTATGTTTCCCCAACTGAGGAGAAAAGACTTTTAATAAAATTCCATCACAGGCATTCTGCCTCCCGTAACCCCACGATAGCGGCCTGCCTTGCCGCGATAGCAGTACTGCTATAGCGGTATGACGTCAGCCAGGATCCCTTCTCGAAATCCAAAATTTTCTATGACTTCACCTCACTTATTCGGAACGTATTTTTAACCATTTTCCCAAAATTTATGGAAATCAGGAAAAATTAACATAACGACGGACCCGGTCGTTACAATTTTGAGTACTTGCCCTATATTTTTGTTTACTATTATGATTTATGTCACGAGTCTTATGACTTGCTTTATAAATTGTATTGTCCCTTCTCCTGGGTTGCATACCAGTACTCATCATACTGACTGTCCTAGGACGCTACATCATTTCATGATGTAGGTTCCAAGACACTTTCTTAGGGTACTGTGCAACATTAGGATCGTTCAGAAAAACGTCAGCAATTGGTGAGACCTCCATCTTTCGGAAGGCAATTTATATCTTTATTTTGACTCTGATTTTCAGTTATGATTTTGTCGGGGTCAGGTCCCAGCATTGATATTTCATTCTTATGTTAGAAGTTTCGTGGACCTATGTAGACATTATTTTGAATGTTTTATTCCCAACACTTGGTAAACTCTTAAATTATATTATTAAATAATTTTCTCAAATGAGTGTTTCTTTCGCAAATACTTTATTGAATATGCTCATGATGTTATGTTAAGGGGTCTTCTCGGGCCTTCATTGGGCTGGGGTGCCCGTTACGTCCTAAGTCTGGTCTCGGGGCGTGACAATAAGTGAAATAAATTTCTACAAGACATGAAATATAACTATTCTTGTGATTGGACATTTTTTTTAGCAACCACTGTTAGAAAGTTTCTGATAATAATAAATCTAAAAAGAGATTCATTCAATAAGATACGTGGTAGTAATAAATTTGCTAAGTCGGAGTGCCAACATCATACAACGTTACTATAAATTATTTGCCATCTTAAAATGACAAGAAGTGCTTATCATAATTATCAAGTGAATAATTTTGGTAGTATACCTTTTAACACTACAAAGTGCTACTGATTGTCTTATCACTTCATTTATTGCTACTAAAAAAAATAATTATACCACATTAGAAATAATAAGAACAATAAAATGCATCTACAGTGGCATAGAAATTTCAACTATTCCATCTTCATTTTTCCACAAATATTTAACAATGCAAAAATTTCAAATGTCCACCAATTGGCTTGAGAAACATCACATGGTATCGATAATAATAAGGAAGAGTTTTTCTGAATAATTAGCAATGTTGTGAAGAAATTATTACACCAAAAATCCTATAGAGGATATCCATGTTCCTCAAAACACAAAAGCAAGAAAATCATTGGAGATCAAATTTATGCAGTCTTAGAATATGAACAACAAAGATGGAACCATGCAAGTAATCTAACAATTACTATCATAGAATATATAAAAAATTAAACAAATTTGAACGAAGAATAATACTTTTATATTATTCATTAGAGGTACTTGAGATATGTAACAATGCTACATCTTTTAACCTTAAGTTGAATGCAAATTCTCACATTCTTAATGTTTTACAAGAATTTCCTTTTTGTTAATTTTAATATTCAAATACTCAAAAAATAATAATCAATCGCACATTGAAAAAGGTTGTCTACAGCCGCGCGAAGCGCGGATAAATTTTCTAGTCTATCCATTACTAGAAATTGGGCCTATGGGAACAAACTTGCTAGTAACCATTTCCAAACCGTTGCTATAACTATTCTAGTGCAACAGTTATGACCGTTGTCAGATCGTTTTGTACCTATTGACATGGCTTAGCCATATGATCGTTGCTCTAAAAATATGACCGTTTCCATAGTTGTGAATATTGCAACGGTTTTATGAACCGTACCATTAACATCATCTATGGAAACAGTTTGCTGAAATTTTACATGTATTGCAACAGTTCATTAATTCTCCACATTTCTCTCCACCATTTCCCTCAATATTTTTCATCACCTGCCAATATAATTTATTTTACTTTTATTATTCTTAATTTTTCAGACCCATTTTAGAAACACACAGATATAGAAACAACACACATTTAGCAACTTCACTCTCAAAGCTCATCCAAACTCTCTCTAACCTCTCTCTTAAATTTCTCTTCTCAAAATCGCCGCTGCTGCAAATCTGAGCTAATGTTCTCAGATTTGCACTAATCTAGGCTCGTATTTCACTATTATGAGCTAAAATGTCCAAACCCCTCTCATCTCTTTGAGGTTTGTGTGATTTTAATTGGGTTTTTGGTGATTATAGTTGGGGATTTGGTGATTTTAGCTACATCTCTCAGATCTATTGGTGTTTCTGCTTGTGACTGGAGTCGGACCTAAAGTTGTTCAACAAGTTTGGTCTTTTAAGGTATTTTTCTTTAATCTATTTTTGCTCTTTAAGTTTTGAGCTACGTGGTTGTTGATCTTTCATCTCTATTTGTGAAATAGTCGAATTTTGTTGTTCCATGTGCTTAGGTTTCAATTGTTAAGGATGATGATACTTCTCCTACTATATCTCTAATTGATGTATCTGTAGGATTGCCAACTAGAAAAGAGAATGGGTAGGACACTAATGTACTTAGAATTCTTCTCGATATGCCTATCTCACGGGAGTTGTATCACTTGTATTTATAGGACTTTGTCTCTATAATAATACATAGAAAAATATACGAGCATATCCTCTATGTTTAGCCTCTCTATTTTCTCACTCTTATATGGTATTAGAGCTAAATGACTCACGTCATGGTTTCTTCCCAGTCCCTTACCAGCACCACTGTCACGCCTTTGATAACTGCTAATAATGGCAGTTCCTTTGTTCCTAACATATCCCATTCTCACCTTATCAAATTGGATAGGAACAATTATATTTCGTGGAAGTCACAAGTCTTTCCAATGTTGCGAGGCCACGACTTGGAAGGTTACTTTGATGGTTCACAAGAATGACCATAAAAGTTTGTATCCAGTCACACTACGAAAGGATCTTCGACTGAAGTCAATCCTGCTCACGTAAGCTAGAAGAAACAAGACCAACTTTTGCTCGGTTGGTTATTATCCTAACTCACTGAAAAAGTGCTCGCACAAGTTGTAGGTTGTGAAACCTCGAGATTAGTTTGGCAGGCCCTAGAATATATGTTTGCATCTTAATCCAGATCAAGGATTATGCCATTACGATTGCATCTACACAACTCGAAGAAAGGCACCATGACCATGGTTGACTATTTGCAAAAGATGAAAACTTTTGCTGACACCTTGGCGGCGGCATCTCAACCAGTTTTGAATGATGACCTAATTCTTTTACATATTAGGAGGTCTTGGACTAGAGTACGATGCCCTTGTGGTATCAGTAACCTCTAGAGTGGAACCTGTTACTATCACAGATCTCCACGGACTACTACTTAGTCATGAACATAGGCTTGAACAAGCAAATTTGATTGATCGTGGACCTTCTCAGGACAATTTATCTACAAAAAGTTCCAACAACCCAAAAGGGGATACCTACTTCAAAAGCAACCAAAACTCAGGACAGTTCAATGGTGGGCGAGGTGGCAGAGGCTGTGGAAAATATCCACGACAAAATCAAACCCAACCAGGTCACTACTCCAATACTCATCCCGATTCCGGCAATGGGATCACTCAATGTCAGGTTTGCTAAAAGTTTGACCACTCTACAATCATTTGTTATCATCGATTTGATCATGCTTATCAGGCAGAAAATAAACAACAGTTGACAGCCATAGTTTCTCAGCCCTCAAGTGTCCTTGAGCCATCTTGGTTTCCCGACTCAAGAGCTACAAATCACATCACTAATGACCTAGACAATCTTAACCTACGTGGTGAATACACTAGCAATGAACGCATTCACGTTGGAAATGGTGCAGGTTTGGTGATCTCTCATATCGATGACTAAATATTTTTATCTCATTCGCGCCATCTATTTTTGTGCAATATTCTTCACGTGCCTGATGTTACTAAGAATTTGTATAGTGTGGCTCAATTTACTACTGATAATAATGTGTTTTTTGAATTTCACCCTCGTATTTGTGTTATGAAGGATCTGGCAATGAGGAAAGTACTCTTGGAGGGAACTCTTAAGCATGGCTTGTATCAACTTCACCCGCATCAGCCTTCCAGGCATAATAATTCTCAACTTCAAGACCTTTTAGTTTCAGCAACTTCGTTTGACATCTGGCACAATCGTTTGGGTCATGCTCCAATCAAACTTGTTAATAAAGTCGTTAAGACAATTCAAGTTCCTGTTTCTAGTCATTCCTTGTCTCAAGTTTGTTCTTCTTGCCAATATGGCAAAAGTCATAAAATTCACTCTACTAGTTCTTTATCTAGTTCTAGTTATCCTTTGGAATTGATTCATTCTGATGTATGGGTCCCTGCTACTTATCTTTCTGATAATAAATTTCGTTATTATGTTGTATTTATTGATGAATTTAGAATTTTTTTTAGATAAATCCTATGACTGCCAAACATGAAGTGTTCAACATATTCTTACATTTTAAATCTCAAGTTGAAAACTTTTTTGAACGTAAGATTCAAGTTGTTCAATCTGATTAGGGTGGGGAGTATAAAAAATGCTCTACATACTTTGCGCAAGTAGGAATTATTCATCACATATCTTGTCCACACACTCATGAACAAAATGGATCTGCCGAAAGAAAGCATAGTGTAACACCCCAGAACTTCCAAACCCAGAATAAACTCAGAAAACCACTAGAAAATAAAAATTTGCAGAAAAATTCAAGTTTTCAGGAACCACGTGTCAAAGTATGGACCGTGATTTGGAACTACGGCCCGTCATCTTGAATCATAGTTTGAGTTCCAGTAGCCCAGCAAATTCTGCCCCAGGGACCACAGTTAGGAGTACGGACCATAGTTTGGAACCACGGTCCGTCTTCTCAAACCGTAGTTCAAGTTCCAGTAGCTTTTCAGTACATGTTCCAGGGACTATGGTTAGGACTATAGACCATAGTTTGGAACCACGGTCCATTGTCTTAAACCGTAATCCCAAGCCCAGTAGCCTCTCAATTCTAGCTTCAGAAACCACGAGTCAAACAATAGTCCGTACTTCAGAAGAATGATCCATCCTTTGAGTCGTAGAAATCCCCAAGCTAAGTCATGTCTCAGGAACCACGAGTCACATGACGAACCATCGTTCAGGAACATGGTCTGTCCTGTTGAGTCGTAGTTCCTGAGACCCCTAACACTGATAGGTAGAACCACGACTCAGGTTTACGGTCCGTCTTCCAGGAGTACGGCCCGTCAACTAAGCCATGATCCCTGAGTCGCGTTTTCGGCAGAAATTCTTTTAACTTTCTTAGGGGTATTTTGGACTTTTTCTTTCCCTTTTAAGGCCTAAGCTACGTCATTTTATGTCGTCTATGCCTAATTAAGTAGTCTAAAACTAACTAAAACTCTCATTCTCCTAAAGTCATCGGACTTAGACAGAAAAGAATCAAAAAGAGGCGTTAGTTTCTCCCAAGAACAAGCAGAGGTCTTCATCAAGTTCAGCCCCAAAAATCCAAGGATTTCTCCTCGGATTTCTTCACCAGGTATGTGGGATTTCACTAGTCGGTTCCTTTCACCCATTAGGTCCCTAGATTTAAGTCAGTCTTTAGTTTTCTCCATGAAAGTTTTGGACCTAGGGTTCCAAAATCTTAGGGAATTATTGTAATTCAACTCTTACAGCTCTTATGTTATTGATTACATATTTCCTGGAGAATTAGTATGGTTTCATGAATAATGCTCAGAAATCCTAGCTTGTAGAAATTCCAGTATTTTTATGAATTTAGCTTGCTAGGCAGATCAGTTATATACTTATGCTTCAGAAATTGAATGCCACATCTTTTGGCCTATGTATGTTACATTCTCAGTATTTTGAGCTATCCTGTATTTTAGTACATTACTACTTACATTCAGTGGGATTAGACTTAGTATCGAGCAGACGAGGGGATGAAGGCTTGGCTGTCAGTTTAGGCTAAGACCTTTAGAAGCAGTCCCCAAGTCCCAGAACTACGACACCACCATAGGTTTAAAGAAGTCAGTTGTCAGACTAGGCTGCACCTCGTTGTCCTTTATGGACATCAGTAGTGGATCCACATCTAACTTATTCGTACCCTTGGCAAGGTATGAACACCCTTCCATCTAGGGTTACAGGTTGGACCCATAGTTATCTTAACTTGGGGTATGTCGGTTAGTAGTGTCTCCCACAGTCGGATTCATGTGCATTGACCTTGTATTCAATATTTATGTTCAGTATTCAGTTTATCATGTTATCTCATGATTTATACTTGGTCATTGCATTCAGTTCAACTTTCAGTTATGTTGCAGTATGTCTACTTTCATATTCAGTTCTATATTGTCCAGCTTGTACATATCCTGCATGCTCAGTACATTCAAAGTACTGACGCATAATTTTGTGCTACATTATTTTATGATGTAGGTTCAGGCACTCAACATCCAGAACGTGCCTAGTTCAATTTTTTATCCCCATACATCATCTCAGTGGTGAGTCCTCATTAGTTCGAGGATGATAGACATGCTTATATTTTCAGCATTTATTTCAGTATTCAAATTTATTAAAGTTAGCTGGGGGCATATCCCAGAACCTCCTATTCAGTTAGAAGGCTTTCAAACATAGATTAGATTCAGCAGTCCTTAGTGTGGTCTTCAGTCAACACTATGTTATTTTATAACTTCTTTCATATACAGATTCTTGGGCTCTTCCCATCTTTACATATTGAATTGTTTTAGCTTCCGCACAGTGCATGTCTTAACCTGATTTTTGTATAGATGTGCCATGCCATGGGTTAGCTTGGGGTTACTTGTGATACTAAGCACCATGTTACATCTAAGTGGTAGCAGAGTATCAGGTTTAAGTGTCCTAGGGTGTCTGAAAGCCGCGTCAAGTAGAGTCTTCTTCATGGGTGTGAAGTGCGCCACACTTATGGGGTAGACGCTATGAGACGTCATTAGGCATAACTTCCCTTCTTTGTTCTCCAATTCGTACTATAGAGTATAAACTCTATTTAATTCTTCTCCGTTCTAACTCATGCTCTTCGCATTTCAAAAAATGCCTCCAAGAAGATCTAACGCTAGGAATCAGCCTGCACCAGCAGCTCCAACAGACCTATTGAATGAGCAGGTTACACATACCAAATTTAGGACTACTTTCCAAGTACTTGCTTAGGCCATGACCGCCCAGGTCAATCAGTAGGCTGCGGCCCCAGCTCCGCCTCAGGTCAATACTGTTGCCGCCAGAGTCTGAGATTTCACTCTGATGAACCCTCTAGAGTTTCATGGGTCAAAGTCAGAAGAGGATCCCCAAGAGTTCTTAGAGGATATTCAGAAGGTGACAGACATTATGGGTGTCACTCCAGTCAAGGGTGCAGACTTGGCCGCCTTTCAATTGAAGCGAATGGCCTACACTTAATACCAGCAATGTAAGGAATCTCATTGTGCAAATGCAGGACTAGTTACTTGGGATCTCTTCAAGACTACTTTTCTGGACCGGTTCTTCGTACTAGAGCTCAGGGAAGCCAAGGTTCAGGAGTTCATCAACCTGAAGCACAATGACATGAGCGTAAAGGATTATGCTCTGAAGTTCACTCATTTATCCAAGTATGCCCCGACAATAGTAGCTGACTCTAGAGCTCTTATGAGCAAGTTCGTGTCTGGAGTGTCTGATGATGTGGTCAAGGAATGCAAGATCACAATGCTCATTAAGGAAATGGATTTCTCTAGGCTAGTTACGTATACTCAGCAGATTAAGGAGGAAAAGATCAAGGAAAGGGGAGGTAATGCTAAGAGGGCTAGGACATGTGATTACAACCACTTTCAGCTAAGGTCAGAGGGTGGCAACCACTCTCAAATTTGCCAAAAAAGTTCAGCACCAACTCCATCTTCTGCTAGTGCCCCAGTGCCCAAGTTCAAGAAGGATCGTCGGGATAGCGCGTCTGGCTATAAGTCCCAAGGTAGAGTTACTAGTGGGCACACTAACCCGGTGTGTAAGAAATATGGTAGAAACCACCAAGGTGAGTGCATTGCAGGCAGCGGAAATTGCTTTGGATGTGGTAATCCAGGCCACATGATGAGGGATTGTCCCAAAGCTTCTCAGAGGGGTAAGGATGTTCACCCGCAGACTCAGACTAGTTGTAAAGCAACTCCAACTGGTCGCCCCACTCAGCAGGGTGCCTCATATAGTACAAGAATAGGGCTTATGCTCTTCAGGCTCGACAGGATCAGGAGGACTCTCCTGATATGGTCACAGATACGTTGCGAGTCTTTAATACTGATGTTTATGCATTGTTAGATCCAGGGGCTACACTTTCCTTCATCACTCCTTATGTAGCAGTAAACTTTAGCATTAGTCCAGAAACTCTCCTAGAACCCTTCTCAGTCTCTACTCCAGTTGGTGACCCAGTTATAGCTAGATGGGTATACAGAAAATTTCCCAGTCACAGTTTCCCCGAAAGTCACCTCATCAAATCTCGTAGCGTTAAAAATTGTGGACTTTGATATCATTCTAGGCATGGATTGGTTACATTAATGTTATGCCTCAATTGATTGTAGGACTAGGATCGTTCGGTTTCATTTTCCTAAAGGGCCAGTCCTAGAGTGGAAGGGTAGTAACTCAATGACTGTAAGTCGTTTTATCTCCTACCTCAAGTCTAGAAAACTGATACCCAAAGGGTATATCTATCACCTTGTTCGGGTTAAGGATTCAAACTCCTAAACCCCAACTCCTGAGTCAGTCCCAGTAGTGAATGAGTTTCCAGAAGTGTTCCTAGAAGATATTCCCGGAGTTCCTCCCGAAAGGGAAATCGACTTCGAAATAGATATCCTTCCAGATACCCAGCTTATTTCGATTCATCCTTAGAGAATGGCTCCAGCTGAGCTCAAGGAGTTGAAAGAACAGCTCAAGAACCTGCTAGATAAGGGCTTCATAAGACCCAACATCTCTCCATGGGGTGCTCCAGTGTTGTTCGTGCGTAAAATGGTTCCCTCAGAATGTGCATTGACTACCTTTAGTTGAACAAGGTCACAATCAAGAATAAGTATCCCATCCCCATGATTGATGACTTGTTCGACCAGCTACAGGGTGCTAGTTACTTTTCCAAGATAGACCTCAGATCCTACTATCATCAGCTCAGAGACAGAGATAGTGACATCCCGAAGACAGCCTTCAGGACCCGGTATGATCACTATGAATTTGTTGTTGTGTATTTTTGACTAACCAATGCTCCTGCAGCTTTCATGGACTTAATGAACAGGGTGTTCAAACAGTATTTGGACTTGTTCGTCATTGTCTTCATTTATGATATCCTTGTTTATTCTCGAAATGAGGAGGAGCATGCCACTCACCTAAGGGTTGTTCTACAGACTCTCAAAGATCGCCAGTTATTCGCTAAGTTTAGCAAGTGTTAATTCTGGTTATAGTCTGTCACTTTCTTTGGTCATGTGGTGTCTAGTGACGACATCTGAGTTGATTCTCAGAAAATTGAGGCAATAAAGGACTGGCCCAGACCCACATCTCTGATAGACATCATAATTTTCTTGGGTTTGGTTGGTTATTACAGAAGGTTCGTAGAAGGATTTTCATCCATAGCTGCCCCATTGGCCAAGTTGACTCAGAAAAAGGTCAAGTTTTAGTGGTTAGATAAGTGTGAGAAGAGTTTGCTAGAACTGAAGACCAGGTTGACTACAGCTTATGTTCTGACTCTACTAGAGGGCTCAGACGGTTATGTGGTTTATTGCGATGCATCAAGAGTCGGCCTGGGTTGTGTTTTGATGTAGAAGGGTAAGGTCCTAGCCTATGCTTCCAGACAGCTTAAGGCCTATGAGAAGAACTACCCGACTCATGACCTCGAGCTTGCAGTGGTTGTGTTTTCCCTAAAGATTTGGAGACACTATCTGTATGGTGTTCATGTTGATGTGTTCACAGATCACAAGAGCTACTACGTGTTCACCCATAAAGAGTTGTATTTTCATCAGAGGAGATGGCTTGAATTCCTCAAGGATTATGATATGAATGTGCTCTACCATCCGGGTAAGGCCAATGTAGTGGATGATGCTCTCAGTAGACTGTGTATGGGTTGAATATCTCATGTTGAGGAAGAGAACTGGCCAGAGATGTTCATCGGCTTGCTCGCCTAGGAGTTTGCCTTATGGACAGACAGATTGTGGTGTGATAGTTTAGAATGGGTCAAAATCTTTATTGGTAGCTAAGGTTAAGGAGAAACAAGATAGTGATCCCATATTGCTTCAGTTAAAGGATGCAGTTTAAGCAGTCAGGACCAACCCGGATCCCCCTAACACATCTAGGTGTTAACATGACCAACTCGGTCTACACCAAGACCAACTAATAATCAACATAATAAACCTGTCTACGCCAAGACCAAACTAATAACCAACATAATAACCTAGTCTACACCAAGACCAACTAATAATTAACATAATATAACAACCCAGCCTACACCAAGACTAAACTCACAATATAATGTAATAACTCAGTCTACACCAAGACCAAACTTACAATATAATATAACAACCCGGCCTACACCAAGACCAAACTCACAATATAATAATCTGGCCAACACCAAGACCAAAATGCAATATCACAATTTATAAACATAGCCCGGTCCACTCATGGAACAAACAACAAGTGCACAAGGAACAATATCAATGCAACAAGGCAGTAAAACAAATTTGTACCAGGCGTGGTACCTGAGCCAACCGTTAGTATATCCCATACCAGGCGTGGTACCCGATCCAACCATTAGTATATCTTATACCAGGCGTTGTACCCTAGCCAACCGTTAGTATTTTCCGTACCAGGCATGGTACCCGATCCAACCGAATATCAAACAATGAACAATTAACTTGTAAACCAACAAGCAAAATGCATAGTTCAATTCACCAGGCTGTTAAAAATGGACTATTAGACATTCCTAAATCATTTCCTAAGCAATGCATCTCATACAAATACTTAGATAAGAGTACACAATATACAAGGCATACATAAACCAATAACCATTAGCTACCCCTTCCCCCGGGTAGACAACTTAGCCTCGACCTCCATCCAAAGACTAAACACACTCACCCTTTACTAACATATAATGAGAGATTTCCCTTTTTAGCATAATTTAACAACAACATTGATTCCAGAAATTTACATAGATAATAACAATATGAATCACCACCCCTTAGCCTTTAGTAAAACCAACGACTACTTATTATGCCATTTGCATTCCTAAAACATCACCTAGGAGTTTCCCATTTTCATTCCCATTTAGTTATCCATGCAATTCTCGGTTCCCTAAACTTTCTGACATCCTAGTCCCTAAGTCCTATCATTTTATCATACCAAGACAACATAAACAACCCAAAAATAAATACCATCATCCCACAATTCAATCCAACCAATCCCTAGCTCACACATAACCAATACTGAATCCACCAGACTCCGTGCCCAAAAGCCTAATCATGGATTCTCCTTTTCCACTATACAATAAGTATAAATGTAAATAGGTCTATCTACTCAAGTGAAAAACCTAGCCTACCTGGATGCCAAGAAGCTGCGCAGTGCAATTTTGGCTCCATAAAGGCTTCCTTGAAGGATGATGAGTCTAAAATCTGTGGTTTCGCATTCCTTCAGCCGGAATCTCCCTTCCCCATGGCTCCCAAGCTTTGGAGCAGTCTAGAAGGGTTTTTGGAGCAACCCTCGTCTGTTTTATACAAAAGAAGGGAGAATGGGATTATAAAACCTGTTTCTAGGTTTCTAGTTCCATCATTCCGCTATAGCAGACTACCAACCGCTATGGCGCTACCGCTATAGCGGCCTAAATTCTGCTACAACGGACTCAACTTTTCAGTACGGACAGTCTTCAGTAAAACAGTCATAACTTTTTACTCAGAAAGCGAATTAACGAATGATCGATGGCATTGGAGAGATGACTCAGATATTTTTAATGTGGTGGGTATTAGGACCCCTAAGTCCTTATATTCTAAGAAGAATACTCATTTGAATTTTACCATAGAGGGGACTTAACCCAAAACTAAATCGGTAAGGAAGCTTTTAACTTAACTTTGTGCTAGGAGTATTGTAAGACTTTAGTACATACCAAATGTACTCTCATACTAAATAATTAATCCTAACTCTTATTACGAATGAGAGGCAACTACCTTGATCACAGATATTTTTAGTAACGATGGAACAGGTCGTTATAGGGTACCAAGCCTATCTCTACCCCTATGGTGAGTGGACTGCACTTATCTCAGCATGGCTCTGGCCCTTTTCATGACCCCTCTTTGTATCAAAGTATAGCGGGTTCTTTGAAATACATCACTATCACCAGGCTAGATGTTACCTTTACAGTAAATAAATTGTGCCAATTCATGCATGCACCTACAGAAGCTCATTTTGGTGCTATAAAATGTTTGCTTCGATATTTGAAGGGGAATATCAGCCTTGCACTACAAATCAAAGCTTCTCCCTCTCTAAATATCACTGGTTACACTGATACCAATTTGGCAGGCTGCCCAAATGATTGGTGATTAAATCATGGCTATTGCATCTTCTTTGGTCCCAATCTTATCTCTTGGTGTTCCAAAAACAACGTGTTGTTGCTCGCTTGAGTACTGAGTCTGAGTATCGTGGACTTGCTGCTTCTACAGATAAGATAACATGGATTCAAAGTCTTCTCAAAGAACTCCAGTTATGTTGCCCCGTGCTCCTACATTGTTGTGTGACAATCTGTCAGCCACTTACTTGACTGCAAATCCTATTTTCCATGCTCGTACCAAGCATATTGAGCTTGATTTTTACTTCATTAGGGAGAAGGTTGCTTCTATAGACTTGGACATTCATTTTGTTAGCTCTGTTGATCAACTCGCTGACATTTTAACAAACAGTTTGTCAACAAAATGGTTCAGCTCCCTTCGAGACAAGCTTGATGTTTCTACTACACCATAGTTGAACTTGCAGGGGGATGTTAAGGATAATGATACTTCTCCTACTAAATCTCTAATTCATGTATCAGTAGGATTGCCAACTAGAAGAGTGATTGGGTAGGACTCTAATATAGTTAGAATTCTTCTCGATATGCCTATCTAATGGGAGTTGTATCACTTGTATTTATAGGACTTTTTCTCCATAATAATACAGAGAAAAATATACAAGCATAGCCTCTCTGTTTAGCCTCTCTATTTTCTAACTCTTATAGCAACTATGAGTAGAGTTTTGTGTAATGACCCTTCCGGTCATTTCCACGTTTAAGTTTTGAAGTCAAGCAAATCGACAAAAGATATCGTAAGACCTTTAACAAATTTTCTGAACTTTGGGTCAAATGTATCAGGGCTTTTCTCTCAATATATAAAGAGTTAGAAGTCCCCCAAAATACCAAATCGAAGGTTTACGAGTCTAGTTTCCAACACATAAAACCTCACGTCCAACTGATCTCGGAGTAAAAAGTTATAACTGTTTTACCGCGGACTGTCTAGCAGAAAACGGGTTGCGAACCGGGTCGCGAATCGGGTCGGGTTAAACTCGATTTAAGCCTCAACTTCACATTTTAAGACGCCATTTCAGTTCCGAAACAGTTATAAAAAATAAGGGAGGATCCCGAGAGAATTCTTGAGTATCGAAATCGTGCGTATTTGAAAGTATTTAATTTAAAAGTTGTATGTGGTAGAAAATTATATTATTATTACCTTTTCAAAATATTTTAAAGGTTTATGGGAAATATTTTTGAAACGTTATAATTGTTTATGTATTTATTTTATAAAGTTTTTATACATGGTATTATTTTAACGGAGATAGTAAACTTAATTACGTTGAAATTTATTAATATAATATAGTAGGTTTTGTTTGAAATAATTTTCTATTAATTATGGTATATTTAAAATATTATATTTATTTTACCACGAACTTATGCAATACCCGATTATATAAATAAAGGGATAACTTTAAATGGAAGGGATGACACCTCCACTTCCACGTGGAAGTGGGGGGAGGGTCATCATTTATTATCATCATCTATGTGGCAGCAAATTACTCCTCTTATATCTATATAATGTGTTTGCATTTTGTAATTAATATTGAGTGCATGATATGTATCCAACAGCCTTATGTGTTGAATTTCTATTTAGAAATTATATTATACTTTGAATATAACCTTTTTTTACCCTTTTATTCCAACAAGATAGCTTACATACTATTTATGTATATATATGATATATAGTACGTGAATGGGAATTATGGAGAGAATTACTCTTTTTGGTTGATAATTTATTTGGCAATCAAAAGAAAATCAATTTTCTACGTCAAGTTGTTCAAGCCCGAGTTCAAGTTTGATTTCGTTTCGGAGCTTCTTTTCGGAGAGGTTCGAGCTTGTCATCGGACGACAGGTAGGTTACGGTTTATTTTCCCTAGACTCCGTATATATAAAATAAAATTGTATTAATGGGCATCCTTGGGTTGGTTTACTAGGTTGGTACCACAGACCTCGACCGCTTTATTCATGTTCGCCTATTTTTATTCCTCCGTTGCTTGTAGTATTTGCGGATATATTTTATTTACCCTTGTGGTCCTGTGAGGCCTTGTTGACTCTGGAACATAGAAGGTGGGATTTTGGGAATGTCCGCGAGTCCCGGGCATAGAATTATCTTTCTAGGCTGGTTATGCTTGCTGAGTAGCTGTGGGCCTGTGCAGGGTCGATAGGTTGATTGTGAGCTGCGGGGCAGCTATTGTGTGTGATCATACCATTTCCATGCATATAAAGAGGTTTTATCCATGTTGTACTGTGATTTTGGCTTCGGGCCTACTGGCACTGTTTTCTAAACCTTGCATGGCCCGGGGGGGCCCGTTTTTTTTGGAAATGATTTGGAAATGGTTGATTTCACTTGTGGAGATTTTTGGGCAAGAAAGTAAAATTATGTTTTAAAACACCAGTTTTACTACTACACTAGACTCGGCAGGGCCGGAGTGCTAGTTGAGTTTTCTTGCTACTTGAGATGATTTTTAGCCTCGGTCGGACCGAGCACCTGAGATGACTTTTTTACTGTTTAGACCCGGTTACGCCCGGGCATCCTTGGAGGGGTTTTTGAGACATTTTCCTACTACTTTAGTCCTGGACAGGGTCTGGGCATTGCATATTCGAGACTGGGTCTCTATTCTGATACTGAGTTTAGTATGGGGTCTGGGACCTCCATGGACCTTGCCATCCGGGCCAGGGGCTACGGGCTGCGTGTGCCAGAGGAGGGGTATACGGCGGAGTAGAGGTATACGGGCAGTGTCCTTCCATGGAACCTACCTGCTGGGCCGGATCGGCGCCGGAGGAGGCACATATAGGGATACCATGGCACTTGAGATCTTCATGCATCATATCATTCATGGTTCGAGGTTCCACCCTTGTTTGTTGTTTGCTGATTGTACGCTCCGGTAGTATGGGATGCCGGAGGGTTTGTTTTCACTTGTTTGTGTTCCTCTGTTGTATGGGCGGCCGAGGGACTGTAGGTAGACTCTTTCTATTTACTTGTAGAATTATTCCCTGTTACGGTTAATTATGAAATAGGTTACTGCTAGACTGTCAGTTGCTGGGTGTGAGAGTGATATGATTAGTTGGGCTTGATTCATGTCTCTGAGCATGCCTATCATTACTCTTTCTCTCTTCTTCTTACACTTGAGGTTACCGGTATACCATCCATTTCGTAAACTTATTTTGTATACACTGTTATTGCAAGGACCCCATGTGCGTTGTTTCTTACTTTCACCTGTGCCTATGGTGTGTATATTCTGCTTACTAGCCTCATATGTGGTTCTGTTGATTTCCCTCTGGGGCTAGTTCCTGTGTACCTTTCGTTGATTTCTGTGACTGCTTGCTTCTATTCTATCTATTACTACGCTTTTATCTTATATGTGCCCAGTCGGCCTATGATACCTACTGGGTACCTTATTCTTCGCATTTGGTGCTCACCCCTACCCCCTGCATCTTTGGGTGCAGATCCTAGCGTGGGCCATCGCCGTTAGATCGTTGTGATTCGTGCTTGGAGATCTGTTGGGGACTACTTCAGGATGAGGGTGAGCTCTTGGCGATCGGAGCTTAGCTTTAGTTTATCTTTGGCTTTATGTACTCTATTACCATTCAGAGATATCTGTATATATTCTTTTGGTTTATTTTGCACTCCATGTACGTAGTTTGGCTCTATACTATGAGACCAGGTCTTGGGGTTTAGTTTAGTTTAGTTTCCGCATATGTATATATTTATATTCCTTTTTATCTGTTCTCTTCGTCTTGTTCCCTTATTTGTTAGATAGTAGCCCATTGCTAACTGTTCTGGGCTACGGGGATTGGTTCACCTACCGGGGGTTGTAGGTGCTATCATGATCGAGAAATTGGGTCGTGACAACTTGGTATCAGAGCTTTAGGTTTACCGGTGTCATCGGTATAGGAGCCAATGTCTAGTAGAGTCCTGCGGATCGGGGCGGAGACGTCCGTACTCAATCTTTGGGAGGCTACAGTGACATTTTAGGAAATTCGACTCTTTCATTGCTTCTGTGTCGTGCGTACTACCCTTGAAGTTTCTAGAGATCTCATTTATTCTACTTCATTCTTCTGCAGATGGTTCGTACGAGATCATCGGCATCACGCGAAGATGAGCTTCCCACTCAAGCTAGGGGTCGAGGACGCCCTCGATCAGTGGCACCTGCTAGAGCCGCTAGCGTGGAGATAGAGCCCGAGCAGCACGTGGTTCAGGGGGCAGCCCAGGTACCACCAGCTTCAGTACCAGCTCCAGTGCCCACCTCTGTGCCAGCTTCAGCCGCAGCTCAGTCTCCAGATATTCGGGGATTACTATTACAGCTTTTGGGTGGGATTGGAGAGCGGCCTTCTGAGGTAGCGCAAACATCAGCTCAGGGGGCAGCCCTGGGTGCACAGAGCTTAGGAGCGCAGCCGACTACTATGGCTCCCCGTGCGGAGGTCATTCTGGTTCCATCTGTTGCACAGCCTCTTGCTCCTCGCCCAGTTATGACAGAGTCAGAGCAGAAGGCGTTGGGTAGGTTTTTGAGGTTAGCACCTCCGAGGTTTGCCGGTACTTCTGGACAGGATCCACATGACTTCATTACCACCTGTGAGGAGATGTTGCATCATCTGGGTTTGTTGGAGACTCACGGGGTTGGTTATACTACCTATCAGTTGGAGGGACCAGCGAAGTTATGGTGGAGGGCTCAGGTTGCTTATAGACCACCATCGTTACCTCCTTTGACCTGGTCTGAGTTTTATGAGGCCTTTATGGCCAAGTTCTCACCCCAGAGTGATCGGGAGCGTCGCAGGGAGCAGTTTACTCACCTTGTACAGGGATCTACGACTATCTAGGAGTATGAGACTCGCTTCCATCAGCTAGCACCGGTCGGAGCTATGATCATTCCTACCGAGGCTGATAGGATTCGCAGATTTGTATGGGGTTTGAGGCCAGAGATCAGGCAACCAGCTGAGATATTGATTGCCAGTGGTCGGTCATTCCAGGTCATTGTAGACTATGCCCGCACTGTGGAGGACTTACAGCGACATGATCAGGGGTCCAGAGATAAGAGGCCTCGACATCAGGGTGTCTATAGTGGTTCCAGATATGGCGGTAGAGGTCCTGGCCAGTGGAGTCGGAGTTATCATCCACAGCAGTACCAGGGTCAGTCCAGCCGACCGGTTCAGGCTTCTCTTCAGACTTTCGGTAGTACCCAGTTCGAGCAGGGTCAGAGCAGCTATCAGGGCTATAGCGACCAGTCTTCGAGGGTTACAGTTTCTGGGGCATCAGGTCGTGGTGGTCATTCGGGATTTGCGGGTTCATCTCGACTGAGTAGGCCATCAGGGGCTTGTTTTACTTGTGGTGCGATAGGTCATTTTGCTAGAGATTGCCCTCAGCAGAGTACAGTTCAGTTGGCCGAGCCTTTACGAGTAGTTCAGCCCCCAGCTAGAGGGGGTGGTCGTCAGAGTAGAGGTAGTGCGCCACGCGGAAGAGCAGGTGGTAGGGATGGCGGTCGGGCAGGTGGAGGTCGTCGTCAGTTTTATGTGGTCCCTAGGAGACCAGAGGCAGAGGCCTCAGATGCTATGATTACAGGTACGATTTCTGTGTGCCATCAGTCTGCTATGGCTTTATTTGATCCTGGATCCACTTGTTCATATGTATCTGCCTACTATGTGCCTTGTTTGGGGTTGGCTAGTGAGCCATTATCTGTTCATGTTTCTGTTTCGACCCCAGTAGGAGATTCTTTAGTAGTGGATCGGATTGTGAGATCTTGTATGTTATCTATTGGTGATTCAGAGACTTGGGGTGATTTGATGATTCTTGATATGCTAGATTTTGATGTGATACTGGGCATGGACTGGTTATCCCCTCACCGTGTGGTTTTTGATTGTTATGCCAAGACCATTACCATAGCTGTGCCCGGTGTATCCCCGGTTGTGTGGCAGGGTTCTATTAGCCATGCACCATCTGGGATCATCTCTTGTCTTCGAGCTAGGAAGTTGATTTCCCGTGGGTGTTTAGCTTATCTAGCATATGTCCGAGATGTTAGTGCTGACCCTACTTCTCCTGAGTCTGTTCCTGTGGTTAGAGACTTCCTCGATGTGTTTCCTACCGACCTGCCAGGCCTTCCACCTGAGAGAGATATTGATTTTTCTATTGAGTTAGAGCCGGGCACTAGGCCCATTTCTATTTCTCCTTACCGTATGGCTCCTGCTGAGTTGAGGGAGCTTAAGGAGCAGCTCCAGGATCTGTTAGCTAAGGGGTTTATTAGACCTAGTGTGTCACCTTGGGGTGCTCCTGTTCTCTTCGTGAAGAAGAAGGATGGGTCGATGCGCATGTGTATTGATTATCGGCAGCTGAATAGGGTGACAGTGAAGAATAGGTATCCGATGCCGAGGATTGATGATTTGTTTGACCAGCTTCAGGGTTCAATCGTGTTTTCGAAGATTGATCTGAGGTCTGGCTACCACCAGTTGAGGATTAGGGCGGAGGACATCCCTAAGACAGCATTCAGGACACGTTATGGCCATTATGAGTTCCTGGTGATGTCTTTTGGGTTGACTAATGCCCCCGCAGCCTTTATGAACTTGATGCACAGGGTTCTTGGCCCGTATTTGGACTCATTTGTGATAGTTTTTATAGACGACATCTTGGTATACTCGCGTAGTAGAGATGAGCATGAGCAGCACTTGAGGGTTATACTCCAGACTTTGAGAGATCATCGGCTTTATGCCAAGTTCTCAAAGTGTGAGTTTTGGCTTGAGTCAGTTGCATTCCTAGGGCACGTGGTGTCTAAGGATGGGATTAGGGTTGATCCGGGAAAGATTTCAGCGGTTTGTGAGGTGGCCTAGACCTACTACTGTTACTGAGGTTCGCAGCTTTATTGGGTTAGCAGGTTACTACAGACGGTTCGTTGAGGGATTTTCTTCCATAGCAGCACCCTTGACTATGCTGACTAGGAAGGATGTCCCATTTCAGTGGTCGGATCAGTGTGAGGATAGCTTCCAGAGGCTTAAGGCCTTATTGACTTCAGCTCCAGTTTTGACTTTGCCGGTTGAGGGTCAGAGCTTCTCCGTGTATTGTGATGCTTCTGGGGTTGGTCTTGGTTGTTTGTTGATGCAGCAGGGTCGAGTAATAGCATATGCGTCGAGGCAGCTGAAGGTTCACGAGCGCAACTACCCCACTCATGACTTAGAGTTGGCGGCAGTAGTTTTCGCGCTCAAGATCTGGAGGCATTATTTATATGGAGTTCACTGTGATATCCTCACCGATCACCGTAGTCTTCAGTATATCACGAGTCAGCGGGAGTTGAACTCGAGGCAGAGGAGGTGGGTCGAGTTACTGAAGGACTATGACTTTACTATTCTGTATCATCCGGGCAAGGCGAACGTGGTAGCGGATGCCTTGAGTCGGAAAACAGTAAGTATGGGTAGCCTAGCTTCTCTTTCAGTTTCAGAGCGGCCGTTGGCCTTGGACATTCAGTCCTTGGCTAACCGTCTGGTTAGGCTTGACTTGTCGGATCCTAGCAGAGTTCTCGCCAGTGTTGAGGTTCGTTCTACTTTGATTGATCAGATTCAGAGCCGTCAGTTTGAGGATCAGCAGTTGTGTGACCTTCGTGATCGGGTTGTTCAGGGTGAGACCAGTCGGGCTACTCTAGATTCAGATGGGGTTCTGAGGTTTGATAGTCGCCTTTGTGTTCCGAGGGTTAGTGATTTGATTCAGTTGATACTTCGTGAGGCACATTGTACTAGATATTCCATTCACCCTGGCACAGCGAAGATGTATAGAGACTTGAGCGCTTTACTGGTGGAGTTGGTATTGAAGCGGGACTTATAGCAGGCAGTTTGTATCTCGGTGCTTGAACTGTCATGCAGGTTAAGTTCCGAGCACATGAGACCTGGTGTTTGATCAAGCGACTTCCCATTCCTGAGTGGAAGTGGGAAAGGATTACTATGGACTTTGTTGTTGGTTTGCCTCGTACTTCTCATGGGTTTGATTCCATATGGGTGATTGTTGATAGGCTGACTAAGTCAGCACATTTCTTGCCGGTTCATACTTCTTATGGTGCAGAGAGGTTATCTCAGATCTACCTTCGTGAGATTGTTTGGTTGCATGGGGTCCCAGCTTCTATCATTTCAGACCGCGGCACTCAGTTCACATCTCAGTTCTGGAGGGCTATTCAGCGAGATTTAGGTACAGAGGTTCATCTTAGTACCGCTTTCCACCCTCAGACAGATGGCCAGTCCGAGAGGACCATTCAGATTTTGGAGGATATGCTTCGAGCCTGTGTTCTTGACTTTGGAGGTTCTTGGATCATTAGTTCCCTGGCAGAGTTTGCTTATAATAACAGCTTCCATTCGGTATTCGGCATGGCACCTTTTTGAGGTTTGTATGGCAGGCGTTGCAGATCACCCGGTAGGTTGGTTTGATGTGTTTTAGTGCAGGGGCCACAGAGCACAGATTTGCTTCGAGATTCCTTAGACCGAGTCTGAGTGATTCAGGACAGACTTCCGGGCAGCTCAGGCAGCAGAAGAGTTATGCTGATCATAGCTTCGTGTCTTTGAGTTTAGTTGTCGAGTGACTTTGGTGTTTTCTCCGTGTATCGCCATGAAGGGCGTTGATGAGATTTGGTAGGCGGGGCAAGCTTAGCTCCAGGTACATTGGGCCATTTGAGATTCTTCAGAGGGTTGGTAGCGTTGCCTATCAGCTAGCCTTGCCTCCGATGTTTTCAGCTATACATCATGTATTTCATGTTTCGATGCTGCGTCGGTATGTACCAGATGAGTCTCATGTGTTGCGGTGGGATTCAGTTCAGTTGGATGAGGGTTTAGCCTTTGTTGAGGAGCCGGCAACTATTTTGGCCAGAGATGTCAGGAGATTGAGGTCTCGAGAGATCCCGGTTGTTAAGGTTCAGTGGAGGCACCGTCCAGTCGAG